>CAJNIZ010002639.1:12708-25457 GCA_905231905.1 Symbiodinium pilosum
ACAAAAAAACAGAAAAAACACGCAGAACAAAAAAAACACGCGGAGCAAAAAAGAAAAAAACACTCTTACCCCCACTCCCTCATGAACCATTGCTTAAGTACGGTACAGCCCAATCAAAATTATATAGCTAGGCCCTTGACAAACCCCTGGTAAGAATTGGGAGTTGGTATAAATGGGGGAAGTTGTTGTAGTGCTGTAGAGCTTCCCCAAAACCCTAAACACTAAACTGCGTATGATAGGGCCTCAAAAAAGGCCCCTCCCCCATTTAGGCCCTGGCAGCGGGTGTTTTGGCTATGGCGTTTAGAGTTGAGGGTTTGTCTAAGAATGGTCCCTATGTGTATGATCCTTGCGGAGGTACACGCAACCCCAAACCCTAAACCTTAAATCCTGAAACCTAGACTTAAAATCCTAAACTCTAAACCCTAAGCCCTGAACCTATACAAAAAGGACTGTTGTGGCGTGTATGTGAGATAGGACTCCCCTGCGGTGCTTTAGCTGTAGCTTCAGTGGTCGTGCTCATGCTGCCCATTTGCGGAACGGTTTCTCAGGCAGCAAAGGGGAAAGTGGTGCTGGAGCTCGGATTGGCAGCATCACATCGTCCCGAGAGTCCTCAAACCACTACGTGGGCACCTCCCTCAGTCGCGAAGGTTCTCTTCGAGCAGATTCGATCCGGCACTATCGCTGCTCATCCGACGAAGCAGAGCATGACTCTAGGGAACATCCAGACGCAGGTCTCAGATATCCAAAGAAGCATGGGGCATAGGGTTCTCAAGCTCTGGGTCTTGGAGCAGATAGGCAGACGACATGCTTCAGACATGGCTTCTTCGTCTTAAGCAAAAGCACACGGCAACCACCGCTCGCGACATTGAGAATGCAAAGCCGATGAGCCCGCGCAGACCCCAGTGGTTTGTCACGCGTCGTTGTCTTCTTCATTTTCTTCGTCTTCTACCCCTCCGCGTAAGAAGAAAGTCAACGTGAAGTGTAAGATGACCCATATGCAAGCCCGTATGGATGAGCTAAGAGCGTGTTAGCTAGAGCCCACACTTACGCAGAAGCAGAAGTCCACACCTACGAAAAAAATCAACGTTTGAAGGCCATCTGAAAACAGAAAGCTGCAGCACTTGTACAAGGATCTGTAGCGTCGTTCTCCAAAGATACATACCGAAAGCACAAGACTTCTTGTGTGACTGCTATCGACAGCGTTGCTGAAAGATGGCTAGTGCAGTCTCCTCTCGGTCTATAATCAACATGTATCCTGGGAGTCCCTCACGTCCCAAAGTTGCGAAACTCCTATATGGTTGGCGGGGGGGGGGGGTGGGGTGGGGTCCCAAAACTAGGGTTCAGGGTTTAGGGCTTATTTTGGGGAACCCTACAAAGGATTACAGTATATTGGGGGTCATATAGGGGTGGAAACTACCATATGCTTCACTTGCAGAATTTCCCTTCCTGGATTCAAGGTCATCACTCCGCCAGCAAACACAAGGTAGAGAGAGAGAGAGAGACAGAGATAGACAGAGAGAGAGAGAGAGACAGAGATCTGAGAGAGAGAGAGAGAGATCAAGCAAAGCAAAGCAATGCCGCCACTATACATCACAGGATTACTTACTATGATGGAGAACCCTAAACCCTACACTGTGTTAGGGGGTGGCGGGGTTTGACGAGTAGGAGGAGGTAATTACATCCGGCTTGGGCTTCCCATCTATGTCTGCCAAGAGGCACATGCTGTCCATTCTTTCTTCTTGTTACTGAGGGTGGGTTTAGGTTTAGGGTCTATAGGGTTTAGGGCACAGCACGCCCTAAACCATTCTAAAGGCTAGAAAAAATACTTGCAAGGTATCCTACCTATGGGCGGGACAAATCAGGCCCCAAGCAACCTGCACCTCATTCCCTGTGTTTGCTAAACCATCGGAGCCCCGAACCCCTTAATTGTGGAAAATAGCATCATTTTGGGAATGCTTCTACCATGTAGTAGGGTATACTTCTTAATTAAGGGTACTGGCAACTAGAGGGTTGAAGGTTTGGTTTAAGGGTGGGGACCCTAACAGCTACACCCACTAACTTCATCCCAGCTTGCCCAGGGGTATGTGGCTCGTTGTCGCCAAGATCGAAGAAGGTGCGGTGGCGAGGGCCTTACATGACGCGAACGAGACATAGGGATTTCTGAAAATTCGGGGTTTAGGGTTTAAGGTTTTGAGTTTAGGGTTTAGGGCTAAGGGGTTTAGAGCGTAGGGTGCGTAGGGTCTAGGCACATTTCCCCAGTATTGGAAGAGAACATGGAAAATCAAATGGTGAAAACCGCTGTGTTTAGTGGTTTATAGGACTTCCGAAAATTAGGGTTTCCTTGAATCCTTCTCGTGAGTAATTAAGCCAGGCGTATAGTATAATGGGATTCCCCCATTGAGGAAACCCCCCCAGCGAAATCTGCGCACCCTCTCTGTGTCTGTGAAGTCCCCTTATCTGGAGGTTTCCCATACATAGATGTCGTTGATGTTGCTCAATAGAAGGTGGAGGCGGTCAAGCTGTAGTGTGAGATATTTTGTTATGCTAATACCAAGAATCCTGCATGATCTTAGTCTACTGTATTGGCATAGTTTACAATGTTTTGGGTACTTGGAGTCATGCAGGAGTATTTTTGTATCCATCATGAACCCTAAAACAAATCCCTTCCAAAGCGACCCCGACAAATCCAAGTAAAGTTCCTTACAAGAAGCACTGGAGATGACCCTCTACCCTAAACCCTAAACCCTAAACCCCTTCGGTAAAGTTGAGACACACCAAAAACGTGGCATCAGTCATCCTCCCCTCTTTAACTCAGATTCTCGCAAAACTGGGTTCTTGTTGAACAACATTTTACATCTTTATGTATACCTGGGCCCAATATAGATTAAAAATGATCATTTTTAATAGTATTTCAACAAGAATCCAGCAAAATCCCGAAAACACTATTTGGTGTCCCTTTGAAGGTGTTGTAGAGGGTTTCGAAAGAAATCTAGTCAAGGGGTTATACGGAGCTACATGGGAATCTATATGGTTTCGAGTTTGCGAAAATTGAGGAGTCTCCATTTTCGGAGTCACTCTACTCCGCTGCTTAAGCTCCTTAGTATAACGCACTGGGGTCTAGATGCACGAATTGCGGAAACACCCACATCATGAATAGCTGTTGTGAGCTTTCATCAGAGATGGAGAAGTCACCGCATGTGACCCGATCTAAATGCTGTGGTCTTAGGCACGAGCGAATGACTCCGGGCACAACAATGGCGAGAAGCTGCAGGACTGCGGCTAGAACTCAGTGGTTTAGGGTTTACGGTTTAGGGTATAGGGTTTCTCATAATAGCATGTTCCGTATTGCACCTCCCTAATTGGGAATGCGTTCACTGTGCCAGCAGCTTACGCCGCTTGGCGGAACCCGAGTCATCCACTCAGTTACTATTAGGGGCATAGGGTTCTAGGGTTTAGGGCTTAGGGTATTACTATTGAGTATTATTATGATTATTAACATGTATCATTGTCATTATTTCTTTCTATTTTTGTTGGTATTATTGCTAGTATTGTTATTGTTATTGTTAGTCTTGTTAAGCAATGAAAATAAACAGCACAGCTTTATGACGCCGCATGGCTGTGGACAGTATACCGAAATCGAAGGTTTAACGGTTTTTTTGTGCACATATGAAAAAAATCAGGCCAACATGTTTAAAATGCTCTTCTCTTTTTCCATGTAGGAAATGTAGACTCTTGGCCCTAGATCTTACACGCTGAACGAGGTTTCGCAAGCCCTGGCCCAAGAGACGCATAGCAAGAGCAGAACCCATTTCGCCTGGCTTCCACTGTAGCAGTACTCTTGTCGCCCCTTGGCAAGGTTGCTTGAATCTTTTGGATTGCCAAGCTCCCACAAGCAGTTGTAAATCTGGGCCTAGCGCAAGTTAAAGTATGCTGGGCTCAGGGTTTAGGTTTAGGATGTAGAGTTTCGGGGTTGGGCTTAGGGTATAGGGTCGTTTCAATAAATATAAGGCCCCCAACATGGGGGCGCAAAATCATCTAACTCTTGTTGTAGGGTTGTAGGGCAGGGACCCCCAAAACCATTCAACCCTGGACTCCTAATTATAACCGCTATCGCGCGCCGACCTTGGCTACGTGGAGCACACGAATAGGGCATGGCATGTAGTTGACACGTGGGGTTTAGGGTCGAGGCAGTCACGGAGGCAAGCCTCACTTCAGACTCCCAAACTAACATGCAAACCCACGTAGCCCCCTTTTAAAAGGGACTGTCGTCTTTATAGGGCCCCTTTTGGGTTTCCATGTTAGTTTCTGGGCGTGTACATTGGAGGGTCAAGGCTGACCCTAAACCCTAATCCGGGCTATGTTAGGATTGTGTTGGTGCTTTATTCGAGTTATTTCAGTGTTATATTAGGGTTATATTGGGGTTTTATTATATCAGATTTTATTAGGTCTTAATTGGAGATAATGAGGAAGAAAATGGCCCTAAACACTACCTGAACCCCAAAACTATGTAGAGTAAAAGCCCTGTCAGCGATTTTCAGAGTTTATTTGGGCTAGTATTTACTACTTCTGGGGTCCAGGTAATCCCTAAGCCCTACTCCCTGGACACTTAACCCTAAAACCTGATGAAGTCTGTTGGCAGATTTCAGACATCATCTACGAAATCAACGGCGTGAAGGGAGATGATGCTCTCATGGCCACTTGGATGGCACGATGTAACTTGACAAGATGTTAGGGTTTAGGCTCTTGGGCTTAGGATCCAGGGCTTAGCGTTTAGGATTTACTGTAAGATTTAAGGTATTTGGGGGCTTCCCAAATAGGCGTACCTTCAAAAGGGTTCGATAGGGGTTATATAAGTTATATATCCATATATATTTATATACATATACATATATATAGACACACACACACCCCATGATCCACCGACGATACATATCTACATATATATATATACAGATATATAGATGTATATATATGGCTTATGGTTTCCGACAGTTAGGGGTACCATTTTGGGGGGGCCCGGTAATAAGCAGCAATCGTATTTTTTGGGATCATATTGGGGGTGCCCCTACTTATGGGAACCCTAGACCCTAAACCTTACTCAGTTGCAAGCCTGGATGCCTTATCACATTAAACCAACATTATGCTTTTGGCGGAGGAAATTCTGCACCAACCAAAGTTCCTGAAGTTTAGGGAGGACTGTAGTAACGGACCCAAAGTGGTTCAAGAATTCCTCCGTCAACCGTATTTGTGTTGGAAGTGCCCTGCGCGCGTTCAACGCTATTGGGCCGTAGAACGCATTTTAAGATGTCATGCTCCTCAGGGATAATCCCTTCCCCCCAAACCCTAAACCCTAAACTCTGTTTTCCCCAAAACCTTAATCCCTAAGCTCTGCATGCCCATGAAAACCGTATAATGTACAACTTATGTGGTTTGTTCTTGCTTCATACGTACGAGAACAAGTACTTGGAGGGTCATGGGGACTTAGTAAGTAGGTTAAGAACCCCTATAAGCCATATAAGAGCCTAAATTATGCCCATTTTGAACTAACTTTCTAAATCCCCATGACCCTCCAAGTAGCTGGTAGGTAGGTTCACGGACCCCAAGTAATGTTAGGATATCGGGTTTAAGGTTTGGGGACCCCCTCCACGCCCCTGAAAAGTAAAGATTCCTCAGCTAAAACTAGGGCACGAGCTGTTTCCTAAATGAAGCTCTACAACCCTTGACAAAGCGGGAACCCCCTAAATACTAGATAGACCCTAAACTCTCAACTCTAAATCCTAAACTTGAAATCCCCCTAGTCATAACGCTCAACCCTAAACCCTCCATGCCTATAACCCCTGCCCTAGTAGCCACCCTCGAACATCTAAAGCCAGAACCGCCCTGGGGTCCGCCAAATAAGCGGTTCAAGAAGATTGCGACCTTTCTGCTTGGTGTTGTGCCCTAAACCCTCAACCTTAAATCTTAAACCCTCAACCCTAAACCCTAAATCCTAAACCCTAAACCCTAAATCCTAAACCCTAAATCCTAAACCCTAAACCCTAAACCCTATTACTTAGAATCCTCGCGACGCCGGGATTCATCCTGCCAGGTGGCCGAATGCAAGAAATCCTCGAAGTTGGAGATGAAGGCGGGAAGTCATGGGTTTGAAAATATATGGGCTATAGTCTAAACTCTTTTATAGGGGACTATATAGGGGAGTGTTATAGGGGTTGTCAAGGAGAAAACTAGGAGTTTAGACTATAGCTCATATGAGGGTTATATGAGTAGTATTTTATTTAGGGATACTATGGTACCCATTATAGAGTAAGACTAAAATCCTCCTTTTGGGGTATAGTATTTTATATAAGGAATATACTGGGTTATATGAGGCACTGTCAATATTCGCCTTATCAAGGGAACCTTAACAGTGGACATGCGGGTCCCTCTTGTAGTTACAAGGAACCCATGTCCATAAAATTGTGTAGGAAATGTTGACTGTAGCTTATATGAGTTATAGTCTAAACTCCTTGAAGGGGGTTCTATAGGGGATAAGGGGGATACCAGGAGTTTAGGCTAGGGTTCTTTTCGGGATTAAGGGTTTAGGGTTCAAAGTTTAGGGGCTGTATAAGGACATACAGATGTCTATAGGGATTAGGGTTTAGGGTGCCCTTGCTAAACTACCTCCCTAGGTTCCCCTTTCATTAAGCTTAACTAGTCCAATTGTCCCTGAATAGCTCTACAGTACGCCTTAGGTAGATAGAATATGGCTAATCATAATAAGATCCCCATATACCCCATACTCTATCTACTTGAGGGGGATTATAAGGGATATAGGAGTTCCATGGTAGTTGCCAAAGCCCCGATCTGAACCCCAATACTCTCTAATCCTCATAGCTACCTGGTATCTCCAATGAGGGACCTAGTCTATGAAAACCTCAACCCTATGAACCCCATATATGTAGTATTTTATTTGGGGATACTATGGTACCCAATATAGAGCAAGATTATATCCTCTTTTGGGTGTATAGTATTTCATATAAGGAAAATCATCTTACTAGGTTCAACCACCAAAAAAACACTACTCATATCATTCCAACTTCTATCTCATTCTCAGCATCTTTTGCATGTGGTTCTGTCGGGTTCCCCTTCGCTTTCTGTGGCATTGGCGAGTTTTGCTGGCCTTGTGGCGCATGGCAACAGCGCGGACAAAGTGAGCCAGGAGCACACGAAGTCTTGAAGTCTCAAGAACCTAAGCTCTAAACCCAAACCCTGAACGCTAAACGGGTTATAAAGTAGGTTTTGAAGCCCAGTAGGCCATGAACCCTACAACCTAAAGCCTAAAGCCTAAGCCCTAAAGCCTAAACCCTAAATCCTGTATCAGAGGGCTTAGGGTTTAGGGTAGGAATCCTATAGGGACCTAGCTTGGACCTTAGACCCTTAAGCCTTGGGGATTCCCCTCCCCCCACTCCCCCATACCATTAACACTCCCCATTGTGGTAGTCTTATAAACGTTACTGCACCTTTGAGTTATTGCGGGTTAGTCCATTTTCTAAGCTAGTTTCCATTTGATTCTCGATTGGTCTGGTTAGATAGCTCTTCACAGACGAAGCCCTATCGCCGTACTTCAATACTCCCAATAACCTAGGAATCTCCATGTTCTTTTCCCTTCCTTAGGCGCTTACCCCCGTGATGCGTGGATTGGGTACTGCACCCACCCAGCAACAGCTGCATAGCTATTGATATATATATATATGTATAGATGCCCCTTAGTATGAACTCCCTTCCTACTAGCCCCATTTCGGACAAGTCCTGGGTCTGAGGGCGGTATCCAGCGATGCATTAAACCCTAAGCTCTAAACCTTGAACATCCTAAACCCTAAGCTCTAGATCCTTTACCCTGAACCCTAAACCCCTACTTGGAGGGTCAGGGGGACTTAGTAACTAGGCTAATGACCTCTATAACCCATATAGTAACCTTAATTATCCCCATTATTAACCTACTTTCTATGTTCGCCCGACCCCCCAAGTAACCCCAGCAAAAGCAGGTGAAACGGATGCCTACGCCGATGTGATATTTTGCATGCTTGGCACCTTGACAGCAGCGCTGCTAGAAAAACCCTACAGTCCCTCCTAAACAGAGAAAATGGCTTTGGATATTATTAAAATAATAAGATCCCCATATACCCCATATTCTATCTACTTAAGGGACCCTAAGCTCTGTTGACGTTGGGGTTCTAAGGGTTCTAAAGGTTCATCCTCCTTAGGGGCTTAGGGTAGAGTTTAGTGCTTCAGGGTACAGGCTTTAAGTTGTTTTTTGTTTTAGGGGAGTGGTGGGGGGGGTTGTTTTACTGTTTGTGTGTTTAGGTTTTCTGTTTCAAATCCTAGGGTTTGTCATTTCGCGCTTGGGATTTAGGGGCTTGGGATTCCGGAAGTTCTGGGAATGCAAGGTTTAGACCCACTAGTAGTGACCGAAAACTAGTGGCAGGGCGCCCTGGGCGTTTGCAGGTTTCAGAGTTAAGAGCAGCAGCAGAAGTAGGATTTGGTAGAAGAAGCCGCAGTCGTAGTGGCAGCCACAGTCACAGTGGTAGTGCTTCTGCATTGAAACCTTTGGAAGTAGTACATCGATCCTCCAGAGACCGTGTGGGATTTTTGATGCTTCATGCTTAGGTTCTGGGTTTAAGGTGTAGGGTTGACGAAAGGCTCAGCTTCCTTTGAGGATCACCGCTCGCCCTTTTCGAGGCCGTAGAAGCCACGAAAGAAAACGAACCAGTCCCGGAGATATAGTCTCCCCTTAAGCAGATAGAATCATATGGGGCCCTCATCATAACAACCCCAGAGCCATATTCTATCTACTTAAGGGGGACTATACCTTCCTGATTTAGGGTTTAGCGGGCTTAGCGGTTAAGGCTTACGGATACTTCCTTGTGCCCATGTGGGAGTTTCCCAAAATTAGGGGTACCGTAGTATTTTGGGGTTCATATTTGTGGGTTCAGGGTTTAGGGTTTAGGATTTAGGGTTTGGGATATTGCGGCCTGCTTACTTTGGGAAACTACCATTTGAAAGTCATAGTATGACGGCAAAAGCTGTCCAAATTGTGTCGGAACAATCAGTTGCCGAAGAAACCAGATGTCATTACCCGTATCTATACTCTAGCAATCTAATGTGGTAGTTGCCCCAAATAGGGGGACCCCCATATAGACCCCAACATTTTCTAGCCTAAGCTCATTATAGAGGCCTCCAAAACGGTACCCCTAATTTTGGGAACCCCCCTTGTAAGTTCCTTAACGGCAAGCGAGTAAAGGGTGTAAGCTTGGGAGGTTCAGGGTTCAGGATGCAACGCATAGGGTTTAGGGTTTAGGGTTGGAGCTGCTGGAACTGTGGCCCAAACCTCTAAGCCCCACGCCCCAAAGGATTGGCGAGTTGTTGCCCGTGGGTGGCGAGGAGGCCTATCCGGATTCCATTCTCCAACAAATCCCAAACCCTAAACCCGAGACCCTCAGAGGGTTTAGGATTCATGCAGACCCTAGATCTTCAATCCTAAATTCTAGCCGCATGCTAGCCTTGGCCCGAAGGTTCAGAGACTCCTTCCATTTTTTTTTGAAAATGTGGTCTCATTGAGAAATTCCTCTCCCTAACTGATGGTGTTGATGAGACGGTTTTATCAGTCCCAACCACATAAATGAGGACCTTATAACCATCGCACATAATCCACTATATAACCCCTATTTATGGAGTTTAGATCCTACACCTTAAACCCTAAATCTTACCTTCTAAACCCTAAATCCTAAACCCTTTACCCTAAATCCTAAACCCGAACCCTAAATCTTAAACCCTATATCCTTTTTCCTAAACCCGAACCCTAAATCCTAAACCCTTCCTATAGTAGTAGGGTCCTAGTTTGGGGGCTGAGGCGATACTAAATTTCCCATATCGGTTGGACCGATCCCTAGAATCCTCGAACGTTAGCTGAGCCAAAGAAAGATCCTATGGTTTAGGATCTAGGGTTTAGGATTTAGGGCTTGGGGCTTACGGTTTAGGATTTAGGGTTTAGGATTTATAGTTTAGGGCTCAGGGTTTAGGATTTAGGGTTTGGGATTTAGGTTTTAGGATTCAGGGCTTGGGAAAGTTGAAAGGCTATGGACCTTAGAGGGGATTTCTTTCAACATGCGGGCCTTTTGATGAGCAGTCTGAGCTTGGTGCAGATGCATGATTCTTATCAAGTTTCAGCCAGGTTTCCAATTGAAGGTCCTCTCTAGGCTGCTTGAAAACAGATCCAATGCCAATCCCCACGAGAAGTTTGCCGTAATGGGCCCGTAGTATTGGTACTGTACAAACCCGAAATAATTGCACCTATCACTCCCTGATAACCTTTCTAAGCTACAGTATAGTGGTGAACTGATGGTATAATGTATACTAAACCCCCAGGCTATGCTAACAATTTCGAGAGCTAGACACCTGGCGCACAGGCTGTGTCCGCATCGTTCACGCTCGTACAACAAAAGCATCATTGCTAGCTAAGATAGTACCGAACCCTAAACCCTAAACCCTGAGACCAGAGCATACGGGTCTCCCCGAGCATCCATGCTAGCCAAGATGGTAACATTCGTGGTACCACGGCATAATATGGGTTTTCTGGCCAGTATAGTAACATTTGCAGGTTTCCCAAAGTGAGGGGTACCTGATTGGGGTTCCCTATATCAAGGGTTATAATATTTTAGGGTCTCTATTGCGATCCCCTTATTTTGGGGGGTATCATTTGTGTGTGGGTGTGTGACTACAGCATACTATCTCCCCAGGCATCCATGCTGGTCTAAGGCCGCCCCTAAACCCTAAACCTTAAATCCTAAACCTTAAACCCTAAACCCTAAACTTTAAACCCTAAACCCTAAACCTTAAACCTTAAGCCCTAAACCCTAGGGTTTAGGGTTTAGGGCTCCTGTTGCCGGAACATGAGGCTCCCAGAGCATCTCCGCAGCCAAGATAATCATGTTTGTGTTCCCAAGAGAGCCCAATACCCTTAATTAAGGAATCTACCCTAAATGGATCCTTAATACGGTTTAAGGTAACTTCCTCATTTAAGAGGCATAGGCCTGCCTGGGTTACCCAGATAAGCAGGCTACATAATCCCGGGTTTAGGGTTTAGGGCTTAGGGTTTAGGGTTTAGTGGAACCGGAAGTAATGTATAGGCGAGTGTCGCTACAGGAACCTTGACTCAACTCGCACTTGGCCATGAACCCTGAACCCTAATCCCTGAACTCTGAAACATAAACCCTACACCTGGGGTCTGGAGTTCGGGGCATAAGGAAGAACCCAGGTAGTTAAAAATCCCCACGCGGACATCTGATCACCGCCTGTTCTGCTTCTGGACACGTATGTAACAGCCTTTAAACTACGGAAATGCCGTTTGGGCACTCGTATTTTCTGCGTAGACTCAAAGTTTCCTGCATCGTCAATAATTCTGCAAAAGCCACAACTTAATTGTTGGGATAGGCTTGGGAAAGTACATGACACGTCGTTCGTTGCGAGATTGGATTGTGCGATGCGAGCCGCTGTATCTACCCGTTTCAGGGGTTAGCCCTCCAGACAATGAGAGATGATGAGATACTATACACGCAATATGGATATGTTATTGCATACGTATATATGTATATGTAGGGTTATGTTTATGTATACGTATCTGTGTATATATATATATGAATATGTACGTATACATATTTAATGCTAGCTAGGTCTGTATTGTTATCATTGCTGCTGTATTTATTACCAGCTGTGTTTTAAACTTGTCCACTATCATTGTTTGAGAATATGTGTACACTTGTATGTACATCTATACACACACATACACATATATTTATATATATATGTGTATATATATGTGTGTATATATATATGGTCTAAACCCTAAACCCCAAACCCTAAACCCTGAACCCTATATATATATACATATAGCTCCTCAAGTTCTACGTAACAGCCTGCGACCCTAAGAAGTTGCAATGTGCCTGAAGTCTGAGGGCTGCCTACGCAGCAAGAGCCCTGCACCTAAGTTCAGGTTCTAGGTTAGGTGGACCCCCCACCCAGTAATAGTGACTATAAGGGATAAAAGGGATTATATTAGGGTCCTGCTATATTCCTATTATACCACTATTACAGGGTGGGGGGTCCTCCTAAGTTCTAGGATTTTAAGGTTCAGAGCTTTTGGTTTTAGGGTTTTGCACTCGGGGTTTTAGAGCTTTAGGTTTTGGGGATTTAGGTTTTTGCCTCTCGTGAGTCTTGTAGCTATAGAACGCGGAGATGTGGTGAATGGTGTTTTCAGCAGATCCTTGAGGGAAATGAACTTCCATCTTCCCTCAAAAAGAGCCCCTTCTAGCCCCTACGCCGAAACATTCCTTGCAGAAGCAACAGCTTCTAGAAACCAATCCCTCAACCCGAAACCCGAGACTGTATAGCATCCGTGGAAACAGTGAAGGACCAAACGCGGATGGTGTTATCTAGTTCTTTACTGTTTGGGGGGAAGTTCTAGGAACTATATCAACTAATCCCTTCATATGCTTATTAGACACCTGCGAACCATCAATCTCGAATATTTCGCGAAGGAGACACCGATATATTGGGGGGGGACACATTTGTTCTTACTGGTGGAAGTGCGTTCAAGATTAGCGTGAAGGGACTTGAAGGGTCAGGGGGACTGAAGAGTAAGTAGGTTAATAACCCCTATATAACGTATATAGTAACCCCAATTATCCCCATGGTTAACCTACTTACTAAGTCCC
>CAJNIZ010002640.1:0-23020 GCA_905231905.1 Symbiodinium pilosum
CCACTATAATGGAGAATAAAATGGAAAAGGAAATGGAAAATGAAATGGAAACTGGGATTATATAGGGGATTATAGGGATTAGGGTTTCCCAAAATTAGGAGTACCCTTTTTGGGGGGTCCCCATAATAAGGACTATAGTATTTTGGGGTCTATATTGGGGTCCCCTTATTTTGGGAAACTACCTAATGGTGTGGAGATCTTCAGAGTGTAGGAATGATGGTTCGGGCTTAGGGTGTTTGGAGATCTTCCAGAGAAGCGGATCACATTTCAATGGCATGTATCAGCTCACACCCCCTGATCTGTCGATTGTCCGTTCAGTCATCCACCAGCTAGGCTCTACTGTTGATGCATGAAATCTTCCACCACGTAGGATCCCCAATATACCAGAATTCCTAGGACTTTAGGGACCTAAGGCGGTGCAAGATTTCCTCCACCAACAGTATCGTTCATTCCATGAATCTTTTTTGCAGTCTTTGGGGAGGGTTGCACCGGACATTACACTTAGCCCGTGTGCTCCCCAAGCCCCAGGCCCTAAACCCCAAACCCTAAAACCTTCATCCTCAACCCTTACTGCTTGAGATTTCCTCCGAACCCCTGAATCCCGCATGCCCGGATTTGAAATGTTGCCAGAAGCCCCAGTCCCCAAACCGAAGCTATTAGTGTTTAGAGATTTAGGATCTAGGGTTTAGGGAATAGGGAACCAATATCTGAAGCTTCAACACCCCAAACCTTTCAGCGCGGCTTCCTTTCGGATTCAATTCAATTTTCCTGGTAAGCTCTAGCTAGTAAACACATATTATGGCTGAGAAGTGCTTTGAATTGCTCCCGACTTGGATTGCTTGGATCTTTGGGAACAGAACCCACCTGCTCACCGCCAGCCCAATGACAATCAAGTGCTGCAATTCAATGCATCGGTGACCAAGCGCTTCCTAGCCATTACTGAACTGGACGGAGCAAGAATATGCCTCGCGAAATCCCGAGCAATAGAGCTTGCTTGGCCTGTGTGCACACAAGACGCCTCAAGCCCTCAGACCTAGGACCCAAAGCGTAAACCGGACACCCTAGACTGCGGACTCCAAATCCCAAACCCCTAAACCCGTCAATCCCAAATCCCAACCCCCTACACCCTTGAAACCCCTTAACCGCTACTGCAAAACCCCTAAGCCCTAAACGTACAAAATGGGTGCAGGAGTGCTTGGTCGAAGTACCACAAGTTCATTGCATAGAGCTGATCCGCGAAGTACCCAAAGAGGTCTAGTGGGGCTTTCTCAGGGTCGGGGGTTTGGGTTTAGGGTAAGTACCCAAAGAGGTTTTTCTCAGGGTTACGAGCCTTCTGCGGTTATGTAGCGAAAATATGGTTGCTTCAAGATATGCATGGGATTCTCTACTTTTGGACGTCCCTGATGCGGTTGGTATGACCGTCAGGGAAGGCAGCAGTGGCACCCAAGTTTGACAAAGCGGCCTAACGGTTATGGTAGGCTGATCCAGGCCTAGGGAAGAAGCCGGAATAGAACATATTTGGAGATTGATGCGGAATGTAGGGGCCTAAGTAATAACCAATACTCTGGTTACATACGAATGGTATAGGGTGTCTCAAACAGATCTCAAAAATGATGTTTTTTGTTTAGGCCCTTCTAGGCCTTTGTACATGTTTTTTTTGGCTACGATTCAGCTCATTGTATGATACAGGAGGATGGTTGTCAGCGGGCTCCTCAAATCCTGACCTCCCTATACCTAAACCCCCAACCTTATTCCTAAACTTAAATCCTAAACCCTACATCCACCCAAACCTAAATCCTAAACCCCAAACCCTGAACTCCAAACCCTAGACAATTTGGATGTCCGGGTTGGCGGTGCCTTTAGTCTCAGGTGTCTGGCGGGAGGCAGTCTACTTCCGGCAGGGTTTAGGGTTCAGGGTTTAGTTTTGAGGTTCAGGGTTCAGGGTTCAGGAGGTCTCGTCGGGGTTGAAGATAGGATTCGCCTTTCAGGAGTGTTTAGCTCTACCATCTTCCTTGTGGCCTAGGGTTTAGGGTTCATGGCCCAATAGTTTCTCAGGAGTCACTGCCCAAACAGACCCTATTGCACGACCAGCAAACACCGGCACGAAAACAGCGTTGAAACTGCAGCTCAAGCACTTGACCTTACAGCCCGCATGCTAGAATAACTCATCTTCTTCCCTGAGGAACCTCTCAATTTATCTGATCCTCAACTCTGAGAATCTCGTCTTGCAATGTGTGGAGTAATCCCCACACAGGGGACGGGGGTTTCAAATCCTAACTCATGCTTCTATATTCATGCCGAGCCAGTGTAACTTGAACCCTGGAGCCAATCGCCAGACAAGGACACGCAACTCTGAGGCATGATGCAAAACCCCACGTAATCCTACGTAGTCATGCTACCCTCCCCGCCAAAGTCCTTTGGCCAAAGCCCTTAGCCTCTGATCCCAAAGCTTATGCCCTCTGTCCCACGCCCTCAAGCCTGAACGCTCTAACTCCAAAGCCAAAACTCTTGACAAGAAAAGAGAATTGAAACTACTATAACGTATTGGGGTTATATAGGGATAATGGAAAAGAAAATGCACACCACTGTTTAGGGTTTAGAAGCTTTGTGGATTCAGTGACCCTCCTCCCTGATCCTCACATACCGTCATGGTGCAGGTAGTGAAGGCGGTTCAGAAGATGGTCGAGCGACCAGTGGTCCAGGCCTGGATTGCTAGCTTTTGAGGGTCATTGTTCCCAAAACTGGAAAACCACATGGAACAGAAAATGCCACATGAAATGGGAGCTAGTTTTATATAGTTCTTGGATTCGGAAGAAAGTCAAAATTATGGTCCCTTTTTGGGTCCTAGATCTCAGGGGCTGCATTGTTCTACGGACCCGAAGGGGACTATGATTTTGAAAGCCCTCCACCTTGGTGGTAGCTAGAAATTCTTGTCCCTCTTTGCTGGCCTATGATTAGCTGGGAATGAAGGATTGAAGAAGAAAATGGAAACCATTATAATGGGTCATATAGGGACTACTATGGGGATCCATTCCTTCATTCCTAGCTAACCACAGTCCAGTTTGGAAGGCATGAGTGCGGATTCTGGCAGGGGATATGTTGAGATTGTGAGCATCACTTCTTTTTTTTGGTCGGGTTTGTGGAGAATCCAATCGTTGGTGGGTGTGTACATGCCCTGTCTGGTAGTTTCCCCAAATACGGGAATGCCACCACGGACCCCAACTTATTCAGATCCTAATTTTGGGGACCCCAAAATGGTACCCCTCACTATGGGAAACCCCACCTAAGTTCGGCACATTTCTTCATGCTTTCTGACCCTCAAGCCCCACAGCCCGCACCGTCTCCTATGTCCCATTGTGGTAACTGGTGCTGTAAGGGGGAATGACCTAAGTTCTGATGTAGAAGCCTTGTTTCCTCATAGCCCCTTAAATCGCAGATATAGTTCAAAACAGCGCCAGAGACAGATGGAATATTCACGCCCCTACGCCCTAAAGCCCGAAACCCCAAGCCCGGGCACTAAGCCCTACACTCCAAGCCTGAACTCCTAAAGCGTAAGCCTCGAAGCTGAAGGCCATCAGGGACTTAAAGCTGGAGCCAGAAAACAAAAAAGGGTTTAGGGGTTAGGCTTTAGGGGTAAGGGTTTAGGGTTTCGGGTCAAGGGCATGGTCCCGAACTTACTGGTCCCCAGAGGGAAGTGAGGTAGCAAATCTCACAATCCCCATACGAGCGAAAGTCTAAACTCTTGAGGAGGGTAGTTATATAGGGATTATTATAGCGGGTTATTGAGGGGGATACTAGGAGTTTGGAGCATTCCCTCCAACTGGTCACTTTCTTCCCTCACCCACTCCCTACCCCCTAAACCCAAAAGCCTCAACCCTAGACCTTACACCTAAACCTTTAACCTTGAGCCTACGCTCTTAACCCTAAACACGAAACCTACACCCGAAACCCTAAACCCTAGATAGTAGTTTCCATTCTTTCATTATCCCTATATATCCCCAAAATACTATAGTAGTTTCCATTTTCTTTTCCATTAGCCCTAAACCTTTTATCCAAGTAAGCAAGAATGGCCTTTATGGCTGTTATTATGTTATATGCTTTTGGGGCAAGTAAGCCAAAGCGAAGGTCCGAGAGCAGCACGTCGAGGTGCCTGTGGTCACAGTGCAGGAAGAGCTGGTCCCCGTTCCAGTCGTTGAGGAGGCTTGGTGTTTAGGGTTTAGGGCTTAGGGTTGGGGGTTTAGGGGTTAGGGTTTAGGGCTCAGGGTTTAGGTTCTGGAGGTTTAGGGTTTAGGTTTTAGGTTCTAGGGTTTAGGGCTCAGGGTTTAGGGTTTAGGGGTTAGGGCTTGGGGTTTAGGGTTTAAGGCTCAGGGTGTAGGGTTTAGGCGTCTAGGGTTTACGGTTTAGGGCTTTTTGTTTAGGGTTTACTGGGTTACTGTTCAGGAACTTAAAAGCCGTTACTATCGTAAGGAAATCCTATTTATTTACTACATACGCATATTATGGTAACTTAAACCCTAAAATTTACACACCCTAAACCTTATGTACCCATATTTTTGCAACTTAAGCCCTAAACCCAACATACCCTAAGCCTTATATATCCATATTATGGTACAGTGACTAAAGCCCTAAACCCTCTGTACCCTAAGCCCTTTATACCCATATTAAGCTAACTTAATTGAAGGTCCTCAGCAGCAACCCATGTTAGGGTTCAGGGAGGCCATGGGCCCCTCTAAGCGCGAAGACCTGGAACTCTCGACTCTAGATGCCAGACCTGAAATCCTGAAGCCTGAGCCTGAAACCTGAAAGCCCCAAAGCTCTGAAGTTTTTTAGGGTTTAGGGTTTAGTGGAAACCCATGAACTCTAAACCCTAAACTCTGAACCTACTTGCCTTGATTCTGAACCCTGAGCCTAAAACCCTAAACCCTGGAGTTTGGGGGGCTGGGGGGTGGGGGGGGGCTGGGGAAACCCTAAACCCTAATCCCTTGACAAGGGGGGGGGTAAGGGTTTGGAGTCTAGACTGCGCTGAGATGGCCCAAGACTTCTCCTCCAAATTGACGGCGCGGTTTAGGGTACCCTAAACCCTTAGACCCTAAACCCTAAGCCCGGATTTAGGGCTTAGGGTAAAGGGTTCAGGGTTTAGGGTTTGCTGATGAGTATCGCAAGTTTTTGTTTTTGTTTCGCCTGTTCTTAGGTTTCTATTGGAGCTCAGAAAAGTTTGACTCCAGAGAAACAAGGTCCGCTAAGGTCATCTCTCTCTCTCTCTCTCTCTCTCTCTCTGTCTCTGAGTCCGCTGAAAACAATTGCTTTCATTTCCAGGAGCCTAGCCCCAAACTCTAAACATTGATACCCCAAACCAACCCACCCTAAAGCCAGACTTTCAACCGTACACCCTGAACCCTCAACGCTATAAAACCTTGCAAGAGACCCCGCGCGACTCATTCTAACCTTATAGATAGACAGAGAGAGAGAGAGAGAGATATACATATATATATATATACATATATCTGGAACCCTCTAAAGCCTTTCAGGCCTTTCAGGAGCCTTCATAACCCTAGAAACCCCAGACCCTAACCCTAACCCCCCCGTCCCCTTGCACTAAACCCTAAACCCCACACCTCAAATCCTAAAGTTTCCCTGGAGCCCTGAAGCCCAAGCCTTGATTCCTAGACCCCAAACCCTAAACCCCAAACCCAAACCCTAAAACCACCCTCCTGAAGTTCTGGGCAGGTGGAGATCATACGACAGGTGCCGAGCTATGAGCTCCAGCAGGCATCCCTCCCGCTGGCACTACAATTCTGAGGAAGAGGGCTTACGGGTAAGGGTTTTAGGGGTCAGGGGATTAGGGGTTAAGGGTTTAGAGATTAGGCTTCGGGATTAGGGTTTAGGGTCGAGGGTAGCTTTGGGTTCCCTTATTTCATCTCAAGGGAGCTTAAAGGGTTGCAAGTTCATTGGGTGAGTCAAAAATAGCCAAGAAGAAACAGGACTTGGGATGTAACGGTTTAAGGTTTGCAGCTTAGGGATTAGGGTATAACACAGCCCCCAAAAGGACGGAAACTCAGACAACCATTCATGTGATGTATAATTGCAAGGGTAGTCGCCTTCAGAGCTTCTGGGCATTGTACCGTGACCACGAAGTCCCTTCAGGCCGCAGGGATATTTGGAGATTATAGGGTCCTGGATGGGGTTCTATACAAAAATTCTTGTGGAAATCCCAAGGCCATAGCCGTAACTTAATGCTCATTTTAGTGTCCACTGTGTTCGGGATAATGTTCCCCGCGCAAAATTCCTCCATGCAATTGATAAGCCTTCAGTTTTGTGGAGAAGTTTCGATGCCCAGTTGTGTGAAGCTTACACCCGCAACCCTATGCAGTCGCGCGGCCCATCACCCTACAAAGTTGCGACCATAACCTTAAACCATATTGTCCCCCGTAAGTAGATAGAATATGGCTTTGGGCAGATTAACTATAACAAGATCCCCATGTACCCCATATTCTATCTACTTAAGAGGGGCTATAGACCCAAAACCTTAAACCCTAAACAGTAGTTTCCATTTTCTTTTCCATTATCCCAATATACTCTCAATATTCTATCTACTTAAGGGGGACCGTAAAATCCTGACCCCCAAACGCTAAATCTAAAGCTTAAAACCCTGGATCTGACGCCCCAAACCCCTTTGCAACTCCAAGCCCGAAGCCCTCAACCCGAGACCCTACGTCCTAATCCCTAAGCCCTATCTTCTAATCCGTAATCCCTGCATCTAGTCTGTAATCCCTTTAATCCTTAAACCCTAAACCCTATAATCCTGTAATCCCTAAACCCGAAACCCTAAACCCCAAACCCTAAACTCTATGAAAGTCACGTGTGGAGGTCGAAAAGCGGGTGGAGCTGCCGGTGGTGGAGCTTCAGGAGCCGTTTCTGCCCTTTAAGGTTTCGGGACCTAAGGGTCCAAGGACCCCCGAAAATTAGGGTCCCTTTAAAGGGGTTATAGGGGATATATAGGGGTGGGTATATAGGGTGTAAGGTTCAGGATCTTAGGGTGTAGGGTCTTAGGGTTTAAGGCTTAGGGTGTAAGGTTCTTAGAGATGATGGTTCAGGGCTTGTGGTTCAAGGATTGCAGTTTAGACTTTGCAGCTGCTTTGTTAATTTTGTTTCTTGTTTGAAGCACAAGTGGCTGGAGGTCAAGAGGCTTCAGGCTCGTGGAAGAGAGCGCACCTCCTCAATATCTTTGAGGTTGTTGGTCCAGGGTTTAGGGGTAGTGGAGACTTGCGGAAAGTATCCACCGCGTAAACTGCGCCCCAGGAATCTTGGCATTAGTTTCGATCACCCTGAACCATAAATTCCCAAACCTCTAACCACGCCATCGTGAATCCCTAGCCCCTAGACCCAGCGTGTAGGGCTTCGGAGGGGCTAAGGGTAAAAGCTTGAACTGAACTCCTAAACCCTAAACCCTAAACCCGTAAACCCTAAACCCTGAAACACAAGTGACCCTCGGCAGCTTCCCGGCTTCTCGTCAAACTTGTGGGTCCTTCGTGCTTGGAAGGAGGACTTCACTGTTTTGGGATTTAGTACTTCCCCAAAAAAGTATAGTCCCCTTTAAGTAGATAGAATATGGCTTTGGGTATATGATAATAAGATCCCCATATACCCCATATTCTATCTACATAAGGGGGACTATAGGTCCCTGCTACGAGCCGCCAATATGTCATGATTGTAAGCACGCTGCTGAGGGCCCTCGCGGCCAGGAACAGCCGCTGTCCTTTGAACCTGCAGCGTAAACTTTACCTAGACCCAAAGCCCGAAGCCCCGAATCACAATCCTTAGACTTTCGAGCTCGAGCCCTATAAAATTCAAAATTATTCAGGCCTCTACGCCTAATCTTTCATCATGCCAAGAGCCCTTAAGCTGGTCCAAATCCCTTAAGACAGCCCAAAAGGCTATTATTCTACATACTTGTAGGGTGTAGGTAAAAACCTACAACCCCTAAACCCCAAACCCCAAACCGCAAGCCCTAAACCCCTATGACCCGCAACCCCTACGAGCCAGAGTCAGGAGAAGATCGTAGAAGTTCCCCAGGCCGAGGTCGTCGAGAACCCAGCCTCTGCCTTAGCTCATGGGTTCCCCACTACCCCCCTCTATATTACCCCCGCTAGGATCCCCCTTAATTAGCCTTAATTGGGCCTAATTATCCGTAAATAACCTTAATTAAGGGGGGAACCTAGGGCGTAGCATAGAGGAGGGTAGTAGGGGAACTCATGATTAGCGCTGCCTTGGGAGTCCAGGGTTTAGGGTTTAGGGGTTGCGTGGTTTAGAATGTTTCGGTGGTTTAGGGGATATGTAAGGGTTTTGGGGGTTCAGGGTTCAGGGTTTAGGGGTTGCGTGGTTTAGAATTTTTTGGGGGCCTTAGGGATATGTATCGATTAGGGTTTAGGGATTCAGGGTTTAGGATTTAGGGTTTGAGTACCGACCCTTAAGGTCCCGCCTAAACCGCAAGAAATTTAGGTTTCAGGATGATACAAGTAGGGGCTCATGGCTAGGGGGATTTTGGGATTAGGCCTAATGGAGAAGCCAAAATCATGTTATAGGGTCTTAGGGCAGGGGGTTTAGGGTTTAGGGTTTATAGGAGGTTGGGGTTAAGGGATTAGGATGATTCGGACATAGGGGCATTCTTCCTATGTTGGAGAACCAATTGAAAAAGAACTTGCAACATGGAATGGGCGCTGGCACTGGGTTTATAGAGTGGTTGTATAAGAAAAATCGCAGTAAGCTCGTCCTGAGAACGCGGCATAGAACTCGCAAAAAGACATTGATATGACGTTTGTGATTACTCAGGCCCCTCGTCCGGGTTTCGGGTTTTCAGGGTCTAGGGTCTACCGTGACAGAACCCCAAACCCAAAACCCTTCAGTCTTTGCAGGCTTCAGGGTTTGGAGTCCACGAGTATGAGGATGGAAACAGAACCCCTAACCCTAAACCTCGGCCAGGGACAACTCTGTTAGCCAATAAAGCTCTTACGCCCTGAACCCTGACCATGACTAGGACTCCAACCAAGGAGTTTTCCAGCATGGACCCTGCATTTTGAAGGACTTCTACAATCCACTTCGACACCTTACCCAAGACACGAACCATAAACCGATTAATCCCAACCCCTGAACCCTAAACCCCTAAACCCTCAACCCAAAAACCATAAAGCCCAGCCCCTGAACCCTAAACCCCCCAACCCCTAAACCCTCAACCCATAAATCCCAGCTCTACAGGCCTTACCCCCAAACCCAAAGGTGGAGGTTCCGGAGGTGGAAATCTGCGAGATCATCAAGCAGGCCAGCCCACACCCCCAAAAGGATCTAACAATTAGATCCCCTGGAACCATAGGGGGAATTATATAAAAAATAATATATGGGGGTTATAATGGGTCTATATAGGGAATCTAATTTTTAGATCCTCCCAGGGGTCTGGGTGCCTATTAAACTTGTTTGCGGGCTCTGGCTCGGGGATGCAGGGACGGGGCTTCCAGAGTTTAGGGTTGAGGGGATTTAGGGGTTTAGGGGATTTAGGGGATTTAGGATTTTGGGGGATTTGGGGTTTAGGGGATTTAGGCTTTAGGAGATGTAGGGTTTAGGGGATTTTTGGGCTAATTCAGGGTTTTACATGGGGTGTGACGAGGTATGATTTGATGGATAGGCATCTGGGTTCTGGTCAGGTCTTTAGTTCAGTGAGGGTTCGGGCATCTATTTCCTAGATGAGCTATGGTCTAAACTCCATAATGGGGTTATATAGGGGATTATATAGGGGAGTATTATAAGGATTATTAAGGGGGATACCAGGAGTTTAGACTATTTCCTAGACATGGCTATGTTTGGTGTACCCCGTCCAATATCATATGGGGTACCTCTAACAGGCCTCAAAATGATACTGATATCGAGGCCTCTAGATTTCCCTGATTCTTCAGTCATAAATCAATCTAGTTTCCGGGCGCGCATACTGAGGGGTGTTTAAGTCACCCCAAACCCTAAATCCTAGAGCTGGTAATGGCTGTTGTTTGCCAGAGGTTCCCAAGTATGAGATCCACTACATCGACAAGGAAGTGATCAAGCATCAGATCGAATACGTGGAGAAACTTGTGGAGGCGTGCTTGTCGGGTTTAGGGTTTCGGGTTCCAAACCCTAAGCCCTAAATCCTAAAGCTTAAAACCCTAAACCTTTAATCCTAACCCGTAAACCCTGGGGACAGAAAGAACGATGCATATAGCCCTGGCAAGATTTTTTTTGCTTGGCTAGGACTCCCTGTACCTCCAGATGGCCCCCGCGGCCCTATAAACTTGATGCTTGGTAGGGGATGAGCGAATATAATCCCTACATAATCTAGGGTGTAGGGAATAAGGGAACATAAGCCCTATATAACCTGTACATAATATTATTCCCTGATTCCCTGCTAGACCCCAAGAAATGAAGGTATTGAGCTTCATTAGGGGAGTCATCAGGTTTCCAAGGGCTACGCCGAAATCCTAATCCCCAAGCCTAGCGTTGATCAGCAAGGAATGAAGGAATGGGTCCTTATAGTAGCTCTTATGCTATGATCTCGAACAAGAGAGTAATCTACATTTTCTTTTCCATTCCCTAAACGTCAAACTCTCAACCTAAACTTGAAATAGTAGTTTGCATGTTCTTTTCCCATTCCCCGCCAACCTCAGGTAAGTTATATAACCCCGATACAAACCCCAGTTTCCACTTCATTGTCCATTTTCTTATCCGTTTCATTGAAATTTTCATTTGATTCTCAATTACTAGGGTAATATGAGTAGTATCCCTAAACCTTATATGACCCCGTATAATTCCTACATAACCCGTATAATCCTCTTATGATCCCGAGGTATCCCCAATTCCGCGGCTACCCCAATTCCCTAAATCCCAATGCTTTAATTATTAATCCCGAACCTAAAGCCCCATACCCCAAACTCCCTGGACGCCAAACCCCAAAATCCCAAAACTCTAATCCCAAAACGGGTCTCCCTCGCGGCACGGCTCAGGCCCAACTAAGTCCTTCACCCGAAATTTCTTTGCATCTCAATCGTGAAGCAGTATGCGCTACTGCCAAAACTTGGCGACAATTGGGGCTACATAGGCATTAGGGATCTATATAACCCCAACAATAGAGAATCAGCTGGATAAGACGATGGCACATGAAATCAAAACCGGGATGCTATAGGGCTTAATAGGGATCAGGTAATCCCCTCCCCCATGTATGAAACCACCCCACCCCCTACTATCAAATATTGCGCATTGTGGTATAGTATGAT
This sequence comes from Symbiodinium pilosum, assembly GCA_905231905.1. Taxonomy (NCBI): domain Eukaryota; class Dinophyceae; order Suessiales; family Symbiodiniaceae; genus Symbiodinium; species Symbiodinium pilosum. The sequence continues at coordinate 11,292 of CAJNIZ010002640.1, forward strand.
ACATATATGTATATATTAAGTATTTACCATTGGGGAGGGGGGTGGGGGGGTTTAATATCAGCCCTAAAGCCTAAACCCTGATAAGAACCCCTACTCCTTGAAGGGTGGGGGTGTTTAATGTTAGGGGGAGGGGTTTGCTAGATATTAGTCTTGAGGGTCCATCTTGGGGCTTAAGCTTAAGGCCCATGTGAAGGACCCATGTAAGTATCAGAATCCACTGCTAAGATAACATGTTTAGGGTTTAGGGTTTTTAGTTTGAAAGGTTTTAGTGTCTAGTCTTTAAGGGTTTAGGATTTGGGGTTTCGCTTTTAAGGGTTTGGTTTAAGGTTTAGGGCGTCCTAGACAAGAACTTTAACAGGGACATGATGTCACTACAGTCAGAATAGTGGGGGCCCGTATCAGGGTGGGTGCCGTACCTGGAATTCCATGGGTACCTACAAACCGTTTATAGCTGTAGTTGTAACCCATCTATTTCACCATATTACAGGGCTTGGTGGGTTCATAATCGGGTTATAAGTCATTAAACCGTGAACCCTAATCCCTTACCCTAAACCCTAACTGAGCGCTAGGTGCCACACGTGGTCTACGAGGAGCGCATCATCGAAGTACCACAGGCCATCCGTTTGATTACTGTCCAGTTCAGGAGTTCAGAGATCAGCGGTGTCGGCTCGTGCTTCAGCGGCTTGGACTGGTGTAAGGGCCTCAACAATTACGATTATTCTGCTCCTAGATTCCTCGTAGAATTATTGTTGTAGATGCCCGCATAACACAACAACAAACCCAACCACCTAACCACCTGTGCCCACCCCTACCCTGGGAAGCTAGCAGGAAAGCGCTAGCCTCACCAGGGAGGACGCCGCCTGCCCTAAGGGCTGCAGGCATGATTCAACAATTGTTTATCGTACCTCCAAATAGACCTCAGAATGATATTGGAAAGCATTTAGCCTTCTACATTTTTGCTTTTCAGGGTTGAGAGTGTAGGGACAGTATGAGTCTTGCTTTGGCCATAGCCCAAGCACAAACGTAACACAACAGCAGAAGCTTAGTCCTTACTATTCCTTGTTTGCAGAATCCGAAGGCCCACCCCTAAATCTTAGATCCGTGTGTAATCCTCGCATGGCCGAGGATAGATTCCCTGAGCCCCCGAGGCCATGAACCCCTAGCCCTGCAACCCTGACAGATCTCTATATTTTGGCCCTGGGTCAGAGCTGAAAGTAGTTTCTGACCTGTACCATGTGCAGCCTAATGTTGTTTTTTTTGTAGTTTCTCTAAACGGATCCAGAAATCCTGCAGTAAGCCGTTACCTAAACCCTACAAATATGTAGAACAATGGACTTTTGGGCTGTTTCAAAGAGTTTTGGACCATTATTCTACCTACTTCTGGGGTCTAGGTAGGACTGTTAGGCCTTTTTGCAAGTCCTAAGACTCTAATAAGGGGATTCTGGTACCCCCAACCCCCCAAATTAGGACCCTATAACCATCATATGATAGTCATAGGGTCCTAATTTTGGGGGTTGGGGTTACCAGAATCCCCTTATTAGACTCGGGGGAGGTGGAGCGCCGGGAGCTCGTCCGTCATGTGCCGGTGAGCAGCGCCGGAGCCCTACTGATACGGGGAGTAATCTATGGGAACCCCCAAAACAGGGAACCCCAAGAATGTAGTAGGAATATAATAGGGTTTGGGGGTTTAATTAGGGTTTAATAGGGATATACCAACCGGGGTCCTTATATTCCTGTTTTACTCCCTGTAAACTGACCCTGAACACGGTCGCCGTGATCCGTGAATCTTGAGCACAAAGCTCTACACGCTAAAGCCTCAGCCCAGAATCCGAAGCCTCAACTGGAGGTTTTTAAGCCTTGAATCCTAAACGCTATAATGTAGACCCCTAACAAATAACCCCCCTCCCCTTGATGGGGATTATACTAGGCATCCTATTATTTAGGCCCTTGAAAGGAGTCTTTTTTCATGGGTCTAGATTAATCCCTAGGGTTTAGGGTCTAGGGGTTGAAGCCCCTGTCATTGCTTGCCGATCAGCTGTGATCATGGCTTGTGGAATGTCCCAGGGGTTGGATGCTACAGGGTTTAGGCTTTATGATTGGGTTGAGGGTGTAGGGTTTGTGCTTTTGGGTTGAGGGTCTAGGGTCTAGGGCTTATGCTTTTGGGTTGAGGGTTTGGTTTTTAGGCGTTCGGGGCTTCAAGCACCGAACATTATAAGATCAGAAGTTTTGAGAATACAAGGACACTTATGATGCTTCGTGATTCGCCATTAAGGGCTCAGGGTGAGGGTTTGGTGTGTCAGGATCAACTAAAGAAGCACGCTGTGAAGCTTACATGCAAACTTGGTATCTGCTGCTCACATGAACCTGTACATTCTATCAGCCCCCTTTTCCTTAGACCTTAAACTCCACACCCTGAACCGTTTTTGAAAGCATACCTGAACCCCTCATTCCTCCAGACCCTGCATCCTAGACTTATAAACCTTAAAATTACCAGGTTCAGCTGGTGGACAAAAAGGCAAGCCCCACCTTCTGCACTTTTCAGTGTATTGGTGTTTAGGGTTCAGGGTGGTTTAAGGATTTAGGGACTACGGTTTTGGAGTTCTGGGATTTAGGGTCTAGGGATGTAGGGCTAAGGGTGTAGAATTTCTTCGAAACTTTGTTTCGCGTGCTAAAGGGGCTTATGCGAGGCTTTCAAGAAGGGTTCGCAACAACCAATGCAGGATTTACGGCATGCGGATTCGTATCATGGATCACTTTTTTTTTGCCTCATTGCCCCCCTGACGCCCTGAACCAGAAACCCTTTCAGAAGGCTTCTAGGATGTAGGGTTGGCGCTCTGTTTCAGGGTTCAGGGTTTATGGAGCTAAAAATAGGATGGTGGAGACTCAGGCGAAGCGAGAAGGGAGAAGGACATGCAAAACGGGGTTTCTGAAGAGGCTTATTAACGATTGTAGCCTAACTATGCACCTAAACAAGTAGAATTGAGTTTCAAGTATATCACACTACAAGGGTACACGGATTCTTGTGGGTATGCTGTTGTCGTGCTGTCACAATGACTTTTTTTTGCAGTGCTGTGGGCTTGTTCTTCGGGAGGCAATGCATGACGCATGTCTTTAGGGTCTCAAGTTGGGGACGTAGAGTCCAGGGGTTCAAGTTCTGGGTTTAGCCTTGGATTCAAGGTTTCATTATACTTTAGACTTTAGGGCCTTTGGTCTGGCATTTAAAGTTGTGGGTCTAGTGTTCGTGGTTTGAAAATGTAGGGTGTGGGGTTCAAGGCTTCAGTAGCAAGGGTTTCAATTTGAGGGTTTAGTGTTTCAAGTTTAGGTGTTTAGAGTTTCATGTTGAGATTGGGCTGTTGGATGTTTCTGGGCTCTACACCCCATAGGTCCATCCATGTTCATGCGGGCAGTCGATAGCATAGTACTCAAGGAAACACTTAGGGTAACCCCTCCCTCTATCCTTGCTGCAGGCCATACTGCCAAGGCCCCCCCAACCAACAGTGGTGTACTAGGAACGTATACGGGCCCTAATCTAATCACCACTATCTCCTGTGCTGGCTTTTGGTGGGTGGGGGGCCTGACCCAACCTAAACCCTCAACCCCAAATCCTAAACTCCAAGCCCTACACCCTACACCCCAACGAGAGGTCCCCAAGCACACGCTCAAAGTCACAGAGAAAGTGGTCGAAGTGCCCTCGGCCGGGGACACAGTATTGTTTTGGAAGTCAGGGTTTACGAAAATATTCTGTATTCTTATTACCCTGAATACCTATAAAATCCTTAGAACGCCATCACAACTTAATGTTTATGGGGCCCCAAACCTACCCCATTTAAGAGTTCAGGCATAGTAGTTGTTGCCAGGTTGGGGATTTTTAGATTTAACTGTCCACATGTTCATGTGCCAAAACTCTTTTTATTAGGCTAACCCCTACCTGGGCCCCAAAAGTAGGTGAAATAATAGCCCAAAACTATTAAACAACAGCCCAAAGGGCCATTATTCTACATACTTCTGGGGTTTAGATAAACAGTAGCCCCACAAACTTCTTCTTGAAGCTATAAGGCCGAATCCTCCCAGTTGGTCGCGTTGGACAAGCTAAAGGGCGTTGAGCCTGAAAAGGTTTCTCCCTTGAAAGGGGTATATGGGGACATATAGGGTTGTATAGGGGGTTATGAAAAAATGGATGCCTAAACCCTAAGCCGCGATTGGAGCTTGATGGTATCTTTCCATAGTATTTCGGCTTTAGGTTTTAGGGGGGGTGTAGTCTTTCAAGTTCAGGGTTTAGGGAGGTTTAGGGTTTGGGGATTTAAACATCCTAAGCCATGAAGTCTACACCCATAAAAAACTTAAATCCCAGACCCTAAAGCCTAATGTTCAAGGTGTTGAGGGACGTTGCAGCGTTGTTGAGACATGCGGGGCTGAGGATGTGAATTGCTTTTTGCTGATACTTGTGGGTTTGGGTGTAGGGCTTCGATTTTGGGTTTAGGCCTAAACCCTAAACCCGAAACCGGGTGTAGGGTTCAGGGGATACATGAGTATTATACTTTTGGTTCCTTATGAGGGATAATGCTTGCAGGGTGCACCCAGAATTTTGAACAAACACACAAAAGTTCCTACGCAAAATCTCTCTGTCCACGGTATCTTCATGCGTAGAATGTAAGATGTCGAGCCAGTTTGGGTTTGCAGAGTATTCAATGATTGCTTTCAACAGCTCTTCGAAAGCAGGTTTGCACAGGAAGCTATGGGCGTGGACCAAGCGTCCCCAACCCCCAAAGCTGTGAAGCCCTTCTTGTAACGACAGTGCCCGCTGACCCAGTCGAGGAATAGCCGTAAGGGAGCCCGATCAAAGTTCTTTTTCTATTCCCCCCAACCCTAAACCCCAAAACACCTAAAGCCGAAACCCCCAACCCTAAAGCCAAAACCCTAAACCCTAACCATCCAAAGCCTAAACCCTAAACACCTAGACCCAAAACCCGAAACACCTAAAGCCTAAACCACTAAACACCCTGAAGCCCGGGCCTTTATCTGTGGAACACACAGGTCCTGAACCACGAGAAGCCAGTGGAAGTCCCGGATGTGGCCATTGTGGAGACCATCACTGAGGCTCTGAAAGTGGGGGGTTTCAAAAAACCAGGGACCTAGGGATACATAGGGTTTCGGGTTTCAGGTTCTGGGGTTAGGGTTTAGGGGTTAGGGGCTTCCCAAGATTAGAGGTACTTTTTGGATTACAATATTTTGGGGTCTATTTGGGCATATGGAAATTACCAGCTTTGGTGAGCAGTTAGGCCTTCAGAGGTAGGACATGTTTCTCACTGGCCCTATATGTTTATGGTATATACTTTGCGAAAGTTATATCCAGGACTATGAGGGGATGACTTTGGGCAAACTCTAAACCCTAAACCCTGAACACTTAAACCCCGTGGCTTCCACAGCAGCCTGCAAACATAGACCATGGGGCTTCTGAAGTAGGAAGATACTCGAAATATGGCAGCTTCCCAAAATAGGGACCCAATCATAGACCCCAACAACCCCAAAAGAGGTACCCGTAATTTCGGGAAACTCCCTATAGTGAACACTTCAGGGTCTGATTTGTTCTGGGCCACTTGGCTGGGGACTGACTATTGGCCTAACATGTAGGGTTCCAAGCGTAATTTGTCTTTGGATCAACCCGAAGCCGTAGGTTTTCATGTGGGGATACTTTAGTAACCAACATAGAGTAAGATATAGTAAGATCATATCTTTATAGTCATAGTATATTACCAGAAGAATAGAAACTTGCGCGGAGCTCAAGGCCCCCAAATCCATACATCCCGATCCCTACTCATGAGGGGTACAGGTACTATAGGGGTTGCGTACTTACTAGATACTGTAGTGATCCATGCCTCGTTCCCAGCTAAGCATGATGAACGAACTCGAAAGCCGCAAACCTTCAATTTTCAGCACTAAACACAGAATCCTGAAACCCTAATTAATCCTTGCCTGCACCCCTCAAACCCTCAACCCTAATCCTGAACCCCCCCAAAGAACCCAAGCCCTAATCCCTGCACTGCAAACTTTTTTTCTGGATTCTTAAACTTCCCAGACAAAATCTGAAGCCTTCATCATTAAACCCTGAGCCCTTTGTCAGGTGCCGAAAGTCCTGGTGAACACCATACCGGTAGAAGTGCCGAAGGCAGGCCTTTTTTTGTGGGTTTGGGATTTGAGGATTTAGGGGAATTGGGGTTTAGGGTTCAGGGTTTGGGGTTTAGGGATTGGGATTTAGGGTTTACGTAGGGCTTAGGGTTTAGGGTTTAAGAAGGTATTACGGGTTTGCTGTTTGGGGTATAGGGATTTGACGGAAGAACATGGAAGCTCAAATGGGAACCTCGGTTGTCCTGTGCTTTACACAGGTTTGATATTATGTTGACGCCCAAAGGATTAGCAGCAGTATTCCACATTTTCCTTGCAGAATAGTATACCCCACAGTCCTCTTTTGCTGATCTTCGCCTCTACATTATCAGGGTTCAGAGTTTGACTGTGCCCGCCAAATCCTCAATCTCTGGAGAAGAGGATTCCTTTGTTGAATAACAGCTTGACCTTCAATGAAGCTTTATGTATATCTGATCCCAATATAGATTCAGAATGATCCTGAATGATCATGATTACTGGCAGCTTATGCTCAAACGTCAAAGTCTCAACCGCCCAAGAATACGGCGGCAAGCCAGCTCGTTTGTCAAGCAGGGTTTTCGCAGGCGAGGGCTGGCAATCTGTAGCTTTCCAAGACCTTCAACCCTAAGTCCCTAAACTCCCCTAGGCCCTAGGCCCTAGGCCCTAGGGCTTGGGGTTTAGGGTTAAAACCTAAACCCCTCAACCCTAAACCCGAAGGCCTGATCTCAAAATCCTCAACCCGACCCCCGACTGGAAAGCAGAGACTACCACCCCCTTGATCCGAAACCTGAAGCCCTAAATAAACCTTACCTCAGGATTCACCCTGTAATAGTGACGTGAGCGACTGTAAATACAAGCCTTAGCAAGGGATCATCTGGTAGTTTAGTATAGTCTGTAATATATTGACGAATAAGGAGCCAATGTCCATTAATCATACGGGAAAGTGTGACTGTAGCGCATATATTAGGAATGTAAGATGACCTTAATAGAATCACCATTATCCCATATAGTCACTGTTATCCGGTTGAAGAGTCCACCTAAATCTTACATGATGAAGTCTAGGAGCCTGGCACTCCCAATGTCCCAATGTACATGTTTTACAACATACACCCCCTAAGCCTTAAACTCAAAACACCAAACCCTAATCCCTAAATCCTAATTCAGCCCTAATCCCTTAACCCTAGGCCCTAAACCTTAAAACAACACAATCCCCGGAACCTGATGCTGATTTCGCCGTTCACCTCATATTGAACGGCACCCCCACCTGTTAAATCAGTGACCCATGGGATATTTACTGCAAGGGGATGGTTGCGGCTATTAGGATTAGGGGTAAGGGATGGGGACCCTGAAGTCTGAAACCCCAAAACATCAAACCCTGAACCCTCAACCCCAAATCTTAAATCCTAAACTCCAAACCTTAAAACCCTGAGCCCTAGACCCTAAAAATTCAAGCTGGTGATTGCTGTAGCCAGGTCGTCAATGTCCAGGTTCAGGAGCGTCTGGAAGAGGCTTGGTGAGCTGTGCTTTTCTTTGACTTATGTTGAGGATTTGGGGTTCCAGGTTTAGGGTTTAGGGTTCAGGATGTAAGATGGAGGGTCCAGGGTTTAGGGTTTTGGGGTTTGGTCTTATAGTTTGGGATTTGGGGTGCAGCGGTTCAGTTGGCTGTGCTGAAGCAACCGTTCAGGCTCTTACACTACCTTCTAGAGCCTTAAAAGCAGTTGAGGGTTTGGCAGCAATTTGGGCCATTCCTGCTTGTGGGAACAGCTGCCGCGAGAGGTACCAGGAGCTAAGAAGCAAACTCTCTCTACTTACTGGACAGTACTTGGATGTGCAGGGAAGTGGCAACCCAATTGTAGGAATATCGAAGCCCTCGAAGTTCTTTAGCAGGCTTAGCTAGTACCTGGACCCCCAAAGTATGTAGAATAGTGGCCTTATGGTGCGTCTTTAGGGGTTTGGCTGCCATTCTTTTCCTATTTTGGGGATCCCGGTAAGTTCCTAAACCTTAACCCTCGTCTCAATCCAGGTAAGTACAAGTTGCATTTGAGTAGTATTTTATTTGGGGATACTATGGTACCCAATATAGAGTAAGATTATATCCTCCTTTTGGGGTATCGTATTTTACATAAGGAATATAACCTTACTAGGTTCAACCACCAAAAAAACCATTACTTAATATGACCCCAATATCTACCCTACTATAATATAGTAGCTTCCATTTTCTTTTCTATTATCCCTATAGCCCCCAATATTACTAGGTTCAACCACCACCCTAAACCCTAAACCCTACACAGGGTTATAGGAGTTATAAGAACCCCCTTAATAAGGCCCCCTTTAAGGACAGTTACTGGGAGGGGGAATGACCCAACCTAAACCCTATAAATCCTAAACCCTATAAACCCTATAAACCCTATAAACCCTAAACCCTAAACCCCCAATATTACTAGGTTCAACCACCCAAAAAAAGCACTACTCAAGTAAGCCTGCGAGGACGGTGGTTGTAAGGAAAAGGTTTGGGGATGGTTAGGGGCTTAGGGCTGTAGGGCTTAGGGCTGTAGGGTGGGGTGTAGGATTCAGGGAATTCAGGGTCTGTTTCTTTGGTGTATTTTTGGCACCTTCTGCTGATTATAGATGTCCTTCTCAAGTGGCCGACTGCTGTTATGTAAGGTTCTGACAAGCATTTCATGTATCTAAGGTTCTAACATCAACTTATTTGAAAGTGGACAGCAAACCTGAAACTTGAAAACATGAGTCCAACGTCGCCACGCACAGACTCCCCATCCAAAGACATTCACCTAAAGCCCTTATCCCTAAACAACAAGCCCTAAACCCTAAAACGTAAGTTTGGGGCTTTTGGGGCTAAGGCAGTTTGGGTGCCGGAGCGATCTGTTGTCCAACTTTAAACTCCGGGGTTTATGGTTTAGGGACGAGGATGTACGCCCAAAGAGTCCCAGTAGCACTGCAATGTTTACCCAGGGTCCTAAAGGTTTCCCATATACCAAATATTTGGGGCCCAAGTATATACTATATGAACTATATTCTAAACTTTATACAGGGGGTATATAGGGGAGTATTATAGAGGTTATTAAGGGGGATACCAGGAGTTTAGACTATAGTATAGCGCATATACTTTAGGGCTTAAGGTCTAGGTTTTAGGATTTAGGGTTTCACCCGATTCGCTGCAGGTTCGTGCCACTCTGATTGTGGAGCGGGCTGTTGAGGCGCACTTGATAATTCCAGTCTCCAGCCAGCCAACGTAACTCCCAGTGTGGACGGAGGAGACCTTCTGCCAGCCTCTTTCCCCGAACCCAGAATCCCCGAAACCCTAAACCCCCCAAATCCTAGATGCCATAAACCAAAACCCTAAACCCCAAACTACGTACCCCCTAAACCCAAATCCGATCTGATGTAAGCTGTCCTTGAGTACCCAGGGCTTGGGTTCGTGGTTCCGAGGTTGGCAAATAGGAAGGGAGATTAGGATTTAGGGTTTAGGGTTCTTAGGAATTACTTTTTAAATTCTGTTATACTATAAACCCCAAGGAACTATTAACAATAATTACTAGTTGAATTATGGGTCTAAGGAGATTATGGTGACAAGCAGTATTCCATCCTTTTTCTTTTGTGATTAGGTACTAAACCCGAAGCCCGAAACCCTAAACCCCCCTAGACTCTACATTTCAAACCCGTAAAGCTTAAGCTAACCCCTAAACCCATACACCCTAAAGCCTAAATCCCTAAACCTTAAGCTGCGAAGAGGTTCTAACTCCACAGTTCCCCTGGGTTGCTGTTTCAAGAGCTACGCGTTTTAGGCTTTAGGGTGTAGGACTTGGGTTTTAGGGTTTAGGGTATTCGTGGTATATAGTAAATGGTGGAGTTTCCTCGTTATAGTAATTTTAAAGCAGTTCCATAACAGCAGCCCAATGCTGGAGCATACCTCTGCCCCACAGTTGGAGGATTTTGAAGAATTAAGGGTCCATGAGAAGAGTCTTGGTATTTTGAAGTATATAACGAGAATCCGTCTTTTGACCCCACCCATTTGCCCTTGAGGCTGAAGATAGCCAAAAACCCTAAACCTAAACCCTAAACCCTATGTTTGGGTCCGTAAGCCTTAAACTGTGAGGCTGTCAGGGGTTGAGAGTTTAGGGTTCCCAATTTAGGGTTCAAGATTTATGGCTTAGTGTTTCAGAGTTCAGGATTCTGGATTTAGCCCCCTAGCTCCTGAAGAAATCGATGCCTTGCAGTGATATGCGATGAGAATCTTTCTGGGTCTCGAGACCACATGAACCATAGTATCAACTCGTTAAAGGGGGCTATACAGAAGACTATTTAGGGGACTACTATAGAGGTTATTACCCTACATTGTAGGGTTATAAAGGGGGATACTAGGGAGTTTAGAGTATAGCTGACATGGGCGCACCTCGTCTCGCATAGCTTTGAAAGCATCGTCAGCTGGATCTGCAGGTTAATCCTTACTTGGATGATCGTTTGACTTAGTACATCTACCTACTATCCCTGATAACCCCTAGAAAAAGCCCTATAACCCAAATTACTAAGTATATGTACAAAGTCAAGAGATCCTCCAAGTAACCCTAAGCCCCAAAACCCTAGACTTTAATACCCGCACCCGCGCCCTAAATCCTGAGCCTCCAAAGCCTAAGCCCTCGACCCCTGACCCAGCCCCAAGCTCCAAAGCCCAAAGTCCCAAGCCCTAATCCTCAAACCCCAAACCCTAATCCCTCAAGCTTAAACCCTGATCCCCAAACCCGACGCCCGAATCCCTGAATATTAAGCCCTAAATCCCAATCCCATGCGGCGCAGGTCCCAGACCCACAGGTTGTTGAGGCGATCACTCAGGCTGCCTCGGCCCGGCATGTAATCAGGTTTAGGGTTTAGGGGTTAGGGTTTACCGACCACGGATTTGGGGTATAGGGATAATGGATACTACCCCAATAATGGACTAGCGACTAGGGTTTGTATTTCTTATCCGGGCGGTTGGGTTCGGGGCTTAGGCTATAGGGTTTCTTACTTATACATAGTTGCAGGCTTTAGGGCTTGAGGTTAGGGTTTAGGGCTTTGGAGCTTATTTGTGAGGATTTGCGAGGAGATGATATCGGGGCGCGTCAGTGATTAAACCCGGGAGTGTCCCCAAAAATTCTCTGGGTATTCCCTGGTAGGGATATGGGGATTTCCCTTAAAACTAGGGGTACCTGTTTGGGGGTCCCCTTAATAAGGAGTATAGTATATTGGGATCTAAATTGGGGTCCCCCTATTTTGGGGAACTACCATATCGATGTTTCCCTAACCTCCCTACCCTAAACCCTAAATGGGGATTGGTGTAAATTCCCTATAATACAGGGTCCTAACTTTGGGTTCCTATTATAATACGGGTCCCTATATACATTTCCCCCATTTTGGGAACAGTAATTGTAAACGCTAGTGCGCGCCCGCCTCGGCTGGCCGGGCTTCCCACTGTAGGAACATGTAATTATAGATATACAGGTATTTAAGTTAGGTATATGGATACAGTCATATGCCTAATACATACACAATAAAACCCTAGAAGTCCAACTAGGGACGCGCAAGTAGGACCC
>CAJNIZ010002641.1:2849-14556 GCA_905231905.1 Symbiodinium pilosum
AGCGGGACCTGTAAGCCAAGCGCCTCTGTCCGCTGGTTAGGAATGATGATTGAGGTGCAGTAGAGTCCGCAGCAGTAAGCAGCAGGAACCCTCACCATGTAAGACGCCATGCCCAGTTCCTTAATTCGTGACTGACAGCTAGGAAAACAGAGTAGGAGCCCTTTGTAATCTCAACTTTCAAAATTGAATGTCCATCAACTACAAGAAAAACTCCCAACTGAGGAAGAGTAAGCAACGCGGCTTAAAGTTGCGCCGGTACCTTTCAAGATTCCCCCAAAGATTTGCGAGTGCTTCCATGTGAGGAAGCCCACGATCAGCAGAACCCCAGAATGGACAACCTGTGTCTTTCTAAAAAGCATGGAAGGTCTTCCACAGACCCCAATAATGGATGAAACAAAAGCTGCTGGCTTTTGAATACGGATTTCTCAACACCGTGTGCTCCTCTTTGACGCCCCTAAGCCCTAAACCCTGATATATACCCTATTTTAATATTGTAGTTTCCATTTTCTTTCCCATTATCTAAATATATCTCGTTTAATCAAGGTTGTGCTGTATTGGGGGCATGCAGGGAGTCCTTGATTATGAGAGATGCTTGCATGTAGACCGCAGGTTATTCAGCAAAAGCATACAGCTCAATGTGCGTAACAAGGCGTAATCCGGGGCTTCAGGGTTTACCTGGGCCGTATAGATACAGTGTCGTTTGGAACATAGCCCATTCAAATACAGGCGAGACCTCGACCTCCCACACCCCTGGGAGGATCTAGAAAGTAGAACGCTTATTATGGTACCCTATATTACTATTGGGTAATTTCTAGGAAGCCTTAAGGGGGTTCTACTTTCTAGATCCGCCCAGGGGTTTGGGCTAGAGTCTCAGATCATGCCATGTAAGATTCCACAAGACATGATCTTCAAGGGATGGCTGACATGCCATCACATTGGACATCGTGAAATCTAGGACACTAACCCACACTCCTGCGCCTTTCCAGGAAGGTTTGGAGCTGACGTGACCTTTGTGCTAGCCTCAGCCGTTGGATCTAGAGCTGCTTAATGAACGGATTTTGGTAGACACGAGTATTTTGCGTATGGCTGCTTAAGACCATCTTGGGGATGTATTGTTTTCACCCAGGAGCAGGTGCAAAGAAGACCGTTACTTTAGGTTTGAGTCTTACAGAGGATATTAAAGGCAATAACATTATAGTGTATATGATGATATTACGTATGATGATAGAATATACTATACTATACCATATACTATAGCATATATTATAATTTGTACTATAATATATACCATAATATTTACTATAATGTAATATAATATACCAGAGGATGTCAGAGGCATAATCGTCAGCGTGGCAGGAGCCAAAGTTCATCTCCTGAAGCCCAGATACTGACTCCAAAGCATGAGGCAACGAGCCCCATTTCTGAATTAAAGTCCCCCTTACTGTTGATGGATGAAATCTAGCACCACTTAGGGGCCTTAAATTACTGTAATTCCTGGGACTCTAGGGACTTTGGGAGGTGCAAGATTTCCTCCATCAACAGTATGTAGACAGAATATGGCTCTGGGTAGAGTATAGTAAGATCCCCATATATCCCCATTTTCGATCTACTTACGAGGGACTATAGCTACTTTGGCTGCTACTGTTGTGATACGAAAAACCTTGCGTGACCGAACTATACTAGAGCACTATTATTCCCAAGGTATAAGGTACTTAGGGTCATGCAGGAATGTTAGTATCAACCCTAAACCCTGTATATCCCCACATAACCCTTATATCCACCTTAAGGTACTTAGCGTCATACAGGACTTTTAGTCTTGACTGAAGCTGATTGGATAGAGATGGAAACACGTTGCTGTCTCCATTTAGAGCAGGCTTGACGGATCGCATGCAGCCCTACCCCAGACCCCCTGAAGGATCCAGAAAATTGAACCCCTAAACATCCTGTAGTTTCCCCATTGCAGCAATGGGATCATATTGGGGGGGAAGGGGGGCCATTTTTGGGATCCTTCAGGGCGTCTGGGACGCGGTTTAGGGTTTAGGGTAAATGGGTAGCTACAGCTACATATAAGCCATAGTCTAAAACTCTTGAATGAGGTTATATGGGGGATTATATACTGGAGCATTATAAGGGCTATTAGGGGAGATACTGGGTGTTTAGACTACATACACCTCACGACGTCGAGGGCTTATATTTGGGGGGATAAATACATTTGAAGGTGAATTATTTAGGAGGACCCCCCACCCTGTAATAGTGGTATAATAGGAATATAAGAGGACCCTAAGATAGTCCTTATTATCCATAACAGTCACTTTTTTGCTGGGTGGGGGGTCCACCTAATGAATTATGGTACATGCCACGTGCCCTGCCTTGGCCGTTGAGCTGCAGTCCAAAGAAGGAGAAGCTCCTTTGAAGCATTGATACAAGGCTCTTTCAACCAGGGTTTAGGGTTGAGGGTTTACGGTTTAGAGCATCCTGTGCTTGGAAAGGAAAAAGATAGCGGAGCTCTTTGAATACGCGTCGTGCTTTGCATTTACAAGTTGTCCGGGCAACATTAGACAGAAAGGACAGGAGGAAAGGGGCCCAAAGCAATCCTGGGGCGGTGGAGAAGAGAAGCCAGGGCTAGGGTTGGGCGGCTTGGACAGGGGGATTCTTACTTTTGCTTAGCTAGGAATGAAGGAATGGATCCGTATAGTAGTCCCTATATGACCCACTACAGTAGTTCCCATTTTCTGTTCCATTATCCCTTTATAACCCTATATACCCTATAACCCCTACATAAACCCTATAATAATGCCTTTAGTTTCCATTTTCTTTTCCATTTCTTCATTCCCAGCTAACCAAAGGGCCAGTTTTTAAATGCAATTGAAGCTCTCGACCTTGGACTGCCCTGGAGGGGGGAAAGCAGGCAGCTTAGATGAAGTTCAATAAATGGTAGTTTCCCCAAATAGGGGCACCCCAATATGGACCCCAAAATATTGAAATCCTTATTATACCCCAAAGAGGTACCCCCTCATGTTGGGAAACTCCCAAATGTGTTTGTGGTAGCATCTTGAAACTCTTCTCAATACAACTTTTTGCCATTCGCCAGACACGCCTATTTCTCAAGGCATGCTGTGCAACCGACTTTCAGGCACCTTTGAAGCATCGGCCCAAATACTCAATAGCGCTTGCAAAGGACATGAGGCCTTCTCAAACATCTGAATCTTTTCGGAGCAGGTCCGTACAAAACAAGACCCCGGGATTTTGGAAATGGGGGGGGGAACCCTTGTCATGAATCAAGCCCTAAACCCCTAAAACCTAAAGCCCTAAACCCTAAGCCCTAAACCCTGTGAATCAGGTTGTTCCCGGGTTCGACTTCTTCCAGCAGCCTTCCGCAGCGATGGTGCAGCATGCGCAGCCCCGGCTTTGGGTTTAGGCTTTAGGGTCTGGGGCCAACCCTGATTAAACGGGTTATATTGAGATAGTGGAAAAGAAAATGGAAACTACCATATTAAAGTAGGGTATGTATTAGGTTTCAGGGTTTGGGGAGTCAAGGAGAAGGAGTTAGGGTTTACGTCTGCCGGTGCTCCCAAGACTCTTTCGGAAGTAGTGGAAAAATGCCAGCGTGGCACGTTGGCACGGCTTGCAGGGGTCTAGGGTTTAGGGTTTAGGGTTTAGCATTGAGTCCTGAAACTTTTTCCGATACTTGCCGACCATAGTCCCAAGAAGCATCTGGGGTTTCCCAAAATTAGGGGTACCTTTTTTGGGAGGTCCCCATAGAAAGGATTATGATATTTGGAGGTCTATATTGGGGTCCCCCTTTTTGGGGAAACTACCGGCGGCAACTATGGCTTCAATCAAGGCGCTAGGGCAGGCACAGATTCTCTTCTTGCCTTAGGTAAGCTGGGAAGGAAGGAATGAAAAGAAAATGGAAACTACTATAGTGGGTGATATAGGGACTACTATAGGGATCCGTTCCTTCGTTCCTAGCTAACCGAAGGCAAGTCTTTTGATGTCTGACTGCCCGGGATATTCAGAGGATCACGAACTGCTATCAAGATTCCTCGCGATCTTTGTGAGGGGCTTGGCGTGACACATGGAATATGCGAATTTCCCAAAAAAAAAGTCTCCTGTAGAATCCTTAGTGGGGCCTCTAGAAATATCCTGAACATGAATCCATATGTATATATATATACATACCAGTAGAGCCCCGAAGGAGCCCCATTTGAAAAACACAAAAACAGAAATGAGGATCGCCATCGCGTAAAGTGCCAGGCAGCACATATTTGACTATGCGGGCCATGAGTTCTACCAGTTTTCGACGATGCGTGTTGGCATGGCCCTCAGGGTACGGTTCAAGTATAAATCCGAAAGTCATTTCTAGGGCTGAAGGTGGGGATTGAGACTTAGTTGTGGATTTCTGAGATGAAGCAGCTAAATCCCTCTATGGAAGTAAGACGCCCTCTGAGCGAAGCCCCGCCAGTACTTGCGATGTGTCACAAAATGGAGGCTGTTCCTTGCTTGAGATATTCAGCACACTGCCCTTTAAACGAAGTAGATAATACGGGGCTCCATGTTAATTATGGGGGGTAGTGGCACTTTGCCAAGGTGCGGCCAACTTCAACGGGTACAGTGTACTGTCAACAATGCCGTGTCCCCACCTACAGCCTCAGAATTTGAGCGTTGGCGGAGTTTCCTGTGAAGTTGCGCTTCGGAGAGCCCCCATGATGATAATCGGATTTTAATGTCAATCCAGTGGGGCCTGCTGTGGTACAATTCTCAGCTTGGTGATGGGAACGTTTATGTTGGCTTGCCACCAACATGTTGCTTTAAGTGTATGGTCTGATGCAGGCGGCTGATTAGTATCATTCGCTATGGTTACGGATGAACAGGCTCTAGGCAAGGGGAAAGCTAAAAAGGAATTTGAAGACTATGCTTCCTACAACCTCATGATGTCCACCAGGTTGCCAAAGGCTCTAGGATATTCCCAAACAATCTGAGTACGTAATGTTGGGAAGACTCATTATAAGAAGATAGGGAGGTTCATGATTAAAGGAGGGAATGGGTCTAGATTTAGACTGCAACCCTGAGCTCGACTTTTGTATGAAGATTTGAGGGTTTCGCGAAATCAGGAGTACCTTTTTGAGGGTCTTTATAATAAGGATCATAGCACATTGAGGTTTATATAGGGGTCCCTTATTTTGGGAAATTACCACTTAGACGAGGAGTACTTTCTCTCTCTCACTCTCTCTCTCTCTCTCTCCTCTATTGTCTAGATCTTCGCAACTTCTTCTGCCCAGGACAAGGAGCCTTCGAGAGAACCTTCAAAATAGGATTGCATGAGAGCTCGGACGTTTCAGTTCTGTGGAAAGGCTGGTGGGCCATTTTTTGTACTGTAACACAGCAAGAACGGAAGGAGTCTGAAAATCCAGATTACTTGTGTTTGAATTGGCTTGCACAAACAACCTTGGGCAGCCTGGGGTACCCATTTCAGCTCAGACCATCAGAAATGATGTACGAACATAAGGAAGCCTGTGTCCTGTAACCAAGTCTTTTTCAGTCTCAAGATTCAAAGCCAAATTCGAGCGTCTTGCTCAGTTTCTGGGGGCTGAAGACCTCGCACAAGGTTTCTCACAAGCTGCCAACTAACGAATGCTCCAGGGCTTCAATCATGTCTTGTCCGCTGTAAAATGATCACTACCCACACTTCTGATGACGAGCACTGCTGTCGGAACTTGCCTACTGATTCTGTCACATGCTATCAGAGTACTGAGACGTTCAATGACAAATCGATTTAAAGTGTCTTCCCAATAGATCCAATAGACTGCTGACACTATTGCTTGAGGCCTGCGGCGTACAGAAAAATGTTGCTGGTTTCTGGACATTTTTTGGGGCGGTCCTGTTTGGAAGTCCATATAGTCAAGCTTATAATATGTTGAGGTTTCTATCCGGGCCTCCAATGTCTGAAAACCTCCTGTAATGTTTCTGGAAAACGTTTTTAGTTGCTCCGCCGAAAGAAATGATGCTAGTGTAGGACAGCCCTAACCTACATTTGTGCTCGCTAAGCCC
This sequence comes from Symbiodinium pilosum, assembly GCA_905231905.1. Lineage (NCBI taxonomy): Eukaryota > Dinophyceae > Suessiales > Symbiodiniaceae > Symbiodinium > Symbiodinium pilosum. The sequence continues at coordinate 8,901 of CAJNIZ010002641.1, forward strand.
TTGAAAGGAAAACTCACTTAGCGGTGTCGAGCCACATCTTCGACCTGTTCCCTGCGAAGTAATCTTAAAGTCTGAGCCTACATGAGCTTCCAGTCAAGAGTGCCGCTAAACCCTACACCCTAAAACCCTAAACCCTACACCCTAAAACCCTAAATCCTAAAACCCAAACATGACATGGAAGCAGGCTCGGTAGGTTTGCAGTTTGGTTAGAAGTACAGATGTACATCGGCTTTGCTTACTGACGCTGTCATGTAGGGTTTCAGGCCTAATGATTGGGTCTCTTATTGCTGAGGCCTTCATCCAAAAAGCCGCCCAGGCTCATCCTAGGGTTATATTGGGGTTATTTTAGCGTTATATTCAGGTTATATTGGTTTTATCTTGGGATAATGGAAAATATAATGCAAACTGGAGTTATAGAGGGGATAATGGAAAAGAAGATGGAAACCACTATGCTAAGAACAAGTATTTGTCTCATCCGAGTCGGCAGTGTACACTACACAGAAACCATTGACCCTCAACCCTAAACCTTCAGCTCTTATTTGCCAGCTCTTCTGTTGCCTGAGCGAGGCTTTGCCTGAGCTCGGCACTACTGGTTTGAGGCCACCAGAGCTTCAGTGAGAAGGCTGAGCAATAGTACCTCATTGTAATCTAGGGGCTTGTCAACGTAGGGGAACGTTATTGTGGACGAAGGACACCTTACACCACACCACGTAGCCCAAGGACTGGTGATTGTAGTATTTTGGGCAGGCCTAGTGGTGCAAGTAGCAGGGATCTTCAGGGGTTGAAGGGGGAGGATGAACTTATTTGGGTACTGTGAAGGATTCATGCTTCGAAGAGTTTCGCTATCGGCAGATTTGGGCTTTGCACCCTGGATGTTTGGTAGGGTTGATGCAAGAAGCCATCTTGATGCCCATGCATACACATGTATTGCTGCTGCTTGATTTCTGTTTGGGCACTTAGCTAAGACCTTGGACCCTTAATTCTTTGGGGTTCCCCTATCTTCCTATTCCACGTACCTGAAAGTCAACTTTTAATGCGGGTGCCAAGCGCCATGGTCATTTGAGTTCCTTGACAGCACCACAGTACAAGCCCAGCGCTCCAGCAGAAGCAGCAAAACCTTCGGGCGCGCAGAGTTCGAATTCAAAGCAAGGACGATGACGAAGCTTGGGGTTTTTGGGCTAGCGGGCCTGAAGACGGCCTAAAGAATCATGCATGATACCCCTACAGTCCTTGCACAGTTTGAGTATACTTTGCTTCAAAAATGCCCCAAGACCTTGTCCAACTCAGCCAGTCTTATTAATGCTTCTCGAGTGGTATTCCAGGAGTCCGACAACAAGACACATGCCTCTTGAATCGATGTTCGCAGCGCAGGTCCATACAATGCTCTGCACCAAAACGAGTTGGTGATCAACGTCAAGCGTACCAACGACTGGCTGGACCCCAGGCCTTTGGTCGTTGTTGCAGTATTGTAGAAGCCTGTCGGAATGCCAAAGTTATTTCGTCGTAATCCTTCTACAACTATAGTTTAATGCACCCCAAGACCCTATACTAGATAATTATGCACCTACATCAATGGTGCGACAGTAGCAATAGTAACAACAACGTCCCCAACTCGGATAGATACAGAAATCAGGGTATTGGAGCAGTGGGACATGAAGGCAGCCCATGGTGATTCCCTTGAAGATAGTAATCTTTCAAAATTTTGATATAATGATATACTAACATAACACTACAATAGTATAGTACTATTATAAGATATTGTGGCAATCCCGTCTTTCCTGTTTTGCGTTTTGCGTTCATGTCAGTGTGTGTCTGCAGGTGCAGTCCGAGCCTTCCAAGGCTCAACTTGTATAAAGGGACTTTACTGGGAACCGCAAACAGGGAACCCCAATAATATAATAGGACTATAATGGGACTACAAGGACCCTGCTAGGTATATTCCTATTATATTCCTACTGTATTCTCGAGGTTCCCTGTTTGGGGTTCCCAGTAAAGTCCCTTTATTATTGCCTCCGCGAAGCTAACATGTAAACCATTGTGGGACCCTTTGCAGGGGACAGCATGTTGACGGACTTTAGCTTCCATAGACTCTTTCTGAGAATGTTTGGAACAGTTTGTCGGTGATAATATCAGGAGGTGTACCTATGGCGCAAAAGCATTTTCATTCGCAGCCCTAAGTGTAAGTCCTGAGCACGGGCTGGAACTGCCCGCCTCGCTAACAGATGGAGAATGGTTCAATTCTGAATGTAAAGTGCCCTCAGTAATACTCCTATGCAAGACTGTATGGGTTGAGAGCAGTACCCAAAGTGTAAGACACCTCGAACTTTTGCCCAGACAGTTTGCTTACTGGCGCTTCAAGGAGATATGCCAGTGAATGTAGCTACCACTCTAAGGAATTAGCCGCGGATGTACGGATACTCTCCCCCACTCCGGCATGTCATCATTGAATTTGCGGCAGCATCGGGTTCAGAAACCAGGCTTGTTGCAGGCATTACATTCCCTTGTATCTGGAAGGTTTGCCTGCTCCGAATTTCTTCCGTAGGATCTGCTAGAGCAATCGCAACCACGCAGAAAGTCCAAACGGTGGCTAACTGCAAGATCCATCAATTCATTGACGGAGGCGCAGCTTCGTCTGGATGTCTTGGACACGCCTCTTCTGAGGCGCCTCCGCTCTGAGTTCTCCAGAAGTTTGCTGTTGGCGCTGTAGAATGTTACATGAGGGAAGAACCCTTTGTGTCCAGATGTAGACCCGGCCTGCCATGCTCACAAGCACATTATGCCTTGAGTTCCCGCATGCATACAGCACTTTTCGCTTGGGCAGAATGGCACTGACGCGACCTGGCTCAAGTCTCAGACTTGGTGAACGGTATGTCAACAATTAGCCCGACATGCATGGCTATGTGACAGATGAGGAAGAAGAAGGTCCACCAGAGCCAGCCGAGGTCACACTGCAGAGGGTGCATTGCCTGATTCGTCATGCCCATGAAAAGAGTTTGGGCCAATCTCAAACTCAAGAAGTGTTGAAACCTCCGTTGCTGCAAGCCGAACGGCAGCCTAGCAAGGAGGCTGCGGAGGCTGCATCATGGCAAGGAATGCCATATTCAGGCATGCCCCAATCGGTCCCCATATACCTTGAAAGGATGCTGCCATGTGAGATTCCAACCCAAGCCAGTCCGGCAGCCCCAGTGCAGGTAAACATGCACCAGATACCTGGGTTGCAAGCCGCACCGCAAGCTGATCCCCTCCAAACTGCAACCAAAGCCATCCCGATGCAGTTTGGAGTGCTGCAGCCACCAGTAGCACAGGGTTCAATGCAAACCACCCTGACACAACTAGTGAAGCACTTCGGAGCAGAAGTTGTGCTACAACCAGCACTGCAGACTATGCAGGCAACGCGGCAGCCAACATCAGAAGCACTGCTAGCAAGTGCAGTGCCACCCACCTCTCAGTGTCCATTGCCCCGGGCTTCCAGTCAACCATGCTCTTGCGCAAGCTGTGCCCTGCCACCCAGTGGCTACACGGCTGATCATCCCGGTTCAGGATCAACCGGTGCAGCTGAAGACACAGACCATGACTGCAACCCATGCGTCCTAGCAACTTCAAGACATGGATGCCGCCGTGGAGATAGCTGTCGTTTCTGCCACAGCACCACGGCCTATTCATGAAAAATCTGTTTCCACGTTTTTGTAGTAAGCCATGCCGATTTCCCCTTCTAAACTTCGAAGGGCCACAGCACTAGCTGAGGACATGGACCCAACTTGCAAGAGGATTGTGTTCGGCCACCCCGGCCAGATCGCATCTGGTGGAAGAATCAAATACACCTTGCCCTCCATCGCTCCCGCGGAGATCTTGGAAATGTCCAAGATGAGCTACAGGACTTGGCCAGCCGTTCTGAGTATGCTCGCAGGATTCTCATCGGCTATTTGGATGCCTGGGAAAGCCCAGCAGCGAGCACCAATCAGGTTCGGCTGCGTCACATGTAAAGCGTCGATGCCAGCAGCACAAGTGATAGTCATGCGGCATGTGCTCATCCCCACTATGGTAGAAAACCAGCACACCGATTTGATAATCGGCAGAACATACCACTTGTGCTCAGCGGCATTAAGCCTTCTCGGCCCTGGCAGCTTTGCATTGCGTGCGGTCTTGACGCAAAGCTCTCAACGTGAGTTTGCGCCTTGCAGGCATGCTAATGAATTACATAATTGTAAGCGTATACCACCAGTAACATTTATGAGAGTAGCTGTCGCAGAACCATCCAGGGTTTGCGGAAGGCGGCACTGTGAGCCACCAAATTTTTCGTGTTTCAAGGACAAGGATTCCCCACCACCGAGAAACTATGCTTCAACATTGCAGTCGATGCACGCGTGTACAACTCAGCGCGTGTGTGTAGTCTAGCATGGTCGGCCGCCAGATGTTTCTACGAAGCAAATCAGAAACCGTCTGGCGCTCTCCATCTGGTGGGAGGGTACTGGTAACTCGCAAACAGAAATAGATAATAGTCTCCTGCATACTTGAACATTCTTCTCGCAGACAGCTTCTGTACATATATTCAGATACCCTGCTACAATCCGGGTCTGGCCACGATTTCCCAAGTTTCGTGGTATTTGTGGCGGGCTAGGAAGGACTCTACAGTCTCAGGCGTGAGTGAGGCATATTGAGGGCTTTCACTGGGCGTTCAGACGGGGACCCCTCGGGACCACAAGCATGCCTTAGGAACCATGACCTTCCAAGGCGTAAGTAGTGATACTCTCAATGCATAGATTATGGGTCTCGAAGGGCCTTCAAGAAAGCCTTGTCCTTCATGTGCTGACCACGCCTGCAGGCTTCCAGATTTGTCCTCAGCCATAATCTTGTCTTGGTTGCCGCCTGGCACAAGAGCGTACATCAAACACTCGGACAACATGCTTGCGTGCGAAAAGGCTTTCACGTTGTGTAGTGAAGTTTGAAGAAGATGCTCAACTAGCAGCTTCATGGACTTGAATGCCCGTTCGAAAAACGATACTATCGTATCTGGCCGAGGTAGAAATCGCCGACATCAAGGATGAGAGAAGGCGTGAGGGCATAAACTGCCTGGGCCTCAGGAGTTAGCAGAGAGGCCAAAAGTTATTGCTCCATAGCAGGGAATAAAGGATTGGAAAAGAAAATGGCAAATATCTTTTTCTTCGAGAGAAGATCAGGGTTACTACACGAATGCATTCCGTCATTCTTTGCTAACCTAGGGTTAGAGTCCTTAGGAATGATGTCGGATCTTGTTTACCTTCATCCAAACAAGCAGCTGCAAACAGACTGTTTGCTAGGCCATTTGCAGGTATTTAGCTGGTGAACGTACGAGAAATCACAATGTTTGAGGTGCTCATCACCTGTTTGTACCTGGCGTTGAGCCTCCAAGTCACTAGCATTTTAGTTGGGAATCCGAACGTCCTAAATGAAGAGCAAGATGATGTTTTCCTTTCGGTTGCGGTGCTTTACAAGGACAACAAAATCCTATTTGGTTCCACCCCCAAAAAAAGTCACCACTCACGTACAGGAATGGCTCTGGTGACGCACCGACAGCTTTGTGCATGTCGCATGGGGCAGTGCAGGGCGCCTTGGCCCCAAAAATTTGGTGCGACAAGTATACCTTGCATCCACGGAGAGAAATGTAATGCCCCAATTG
>CAJNIZ010002642.1:0-11420 GCA_905231905.1 Symbiodinium pilosum
CCCCCTTAAGTAGATATTACCCCAATAATGGAGAATCAAATGGAAAAGAAAATGGAAAATGAAATGGAAGCTAGGGAATATATGGGGATTATTAGGGTTTAGGGTTTATAGTCCCCCTTAAGTAGATAGAATATGGTTTTGGGTATTTTATAATAAGGTCCTCATATGCCCCATATTCTAGCTACTTCAGAGGGACTATAGGTCTTTGGGGGTGTGGAGTTTCGGGTTTGGGGTCTGGATTTTAGGGCTCGGGGTTTACAGTTCAGGGTTCGGGGTGAGTACGCCAACATGTTAGATGTCATTGCAAGGGTTCATTGCGGGGTCCTAGGCAGAAGGCAGCTGAAGCTTAGCCAGGTTGCAACCTACAGCCCCTCATAAGCTTTTAGACTTGGTTTCATGGCATTGTTGTGAGTGCTACTCCTAGCATAACTGATGACATGTAGAGTCCTTTTTGTTTTCTGGTACATCTTGGAATGTAAGGTGTAACTGCTGAAAACGAGGAACTTGAAAACACATAACCGCGCTGGAGCTCTGCTTCTCAAAGTTTGGGTCCTGCAGACTCCCCGCCCCCAGAAAGAAGCTCATTGTGCCGAGAACTGGGATTTTGGGCCTCTAGACCCACGCCCAAAACTCTAAAATCTCAACATCTCTCGACCCAAGCCCCCAAACCCTCAAACCATGAACTGTCCAAAGCCCTTAACCCCTAAGTTCCTTGCGCCAAAGCTCCCTAAACGAAAGCCCCCCCCCATAGTTCCCTAAACCCCAGACCCCTACGCCTACAAAGGATCTTCAGCGTTAGGAGACAACAGTAGAGCTCCTGATACGACACCCTCCAGCTGAAGCTCTTCTGGGTCTTGGGTTTAGGGTTTGGGGTTTTGGGTTTAGGGTTTCTGGATTTCGGGTGAGAATGCAGCTTGATCATCCACACAAGAACCTTGAACAACGTGCTCTATGCCCATGAGGGACTTAACTCCCAAGGCCCCCCTGACCCTGCAAGAATCTAAGGTCCTAACCATGTGCTCGTCATATGCATCGCTGCTTAGGGTTTAGGGTCTAGGGTCCTCCAAACCATGGGAATTGTGGTGCTATAAACTACCTGGTGGGCATTTAGTATCGGCATCCCCCCCTCCCCCCCCCCCAAAGATACTTAAACCCTAAAGCCTCAACCCGACCAAAAAAAACCAAAAACTCTAAACCTTAAATCCTAAACCCTACACTCTAAACCCTAAACCCTAAAACTCTAAACTCTAAATCATAAATATACACCTATATGGGTGGTTGCCAAAATTATGGTCCCTTCTTGGGTACCCTGAATATTAGGTGCCGTATTATAATAGGGATCCAAAAAGGGACCATAATTTTGACAACCACCCATATAATCCCTATAGAACCCTACCCCACTATAACCCTATCATAATATAGTAGTTTCTAACCTCTAGACCATAAACCCTAAACCCTAAACCCCTAAACCCCTAAACCCATCTGAGGCTCTGCGCGTTTGCAATGTCACGGCTGGAGCTTTGTGGCGGCCGAGCTGTGGTCGAAATGGCCCAGGCCTAACCTGGGCCATCTGTGTAGTAATTTCAGGGTTTAGGGTTTAGGGTTGTGGGATTAGAGTTTAGGGTTTAGAGTTTAGAGTTTAGGGTTTAGAGTTTAGGGTTTAGGGTGGTACCCAATATAGAGTAAGATCATATTCTGCTTTTGAGGTATAGTATTGCAGATATGGAATGCAATCTTAGGGTTTAGGGTTTACATAGAGTAAGATTATACCCTACTTTTGAGGTATAGTATTGCAGATATTGGAACATAATCTCACGAGGTTCAATTCCTACTCACCTGGGCCACCTGGGGAAAAAGTCTTGTGGGGGTGCTTTAGGGCTTATATGGTTTAGAGGATTGATAGGGTTTAAGGGTTTAGGGTATATACTACGGTTTAGATTCTTATGGTTTGAGGTTTTGGCTTTGGGGTGTGGAGTTTGGGTTTGAGGCTGCGAGGTTTGGGGTTTGGGGGTACGAGATGCCGTCCGCGATGCCGCGATGCCTTGCAGGGTTTGTACCCTGGGGTTCGGGTCCCTTAACCACGAAATATGGCCCTTAATACGAGTATTTGGGAACCACAACCTAGGGTTACATGACAGGTACAAACTTAAAGGAAGCATGCACCGTCCCTTCCAGCTATGTTGTCCAGGCTATCTAATGCTTCGTCCTGTACGTTTCTTTAGTCACGACTTGCTGCGATCGCGTTTCAGCGCCAAACCTGAGAATTTCGTTCAAGAAGTTTTCTTGACGGAGTTCTCTGAAACAACGTAGAAACTACGTTAGCTATGGATCGTGTGTGAAGTCTAAGAATCAATGGCTGGATAACTGTCGCGCGCGTTTTTTTCAAATTTCGCGCAGTCTTGCTGCGCTCGCATTTCTAAAGCCAAATTATAGATTTTCGTTCAAGAAGTTCTCTTGACGAAATTCTCTGAAAAAAGCGTAGAAACTACGTTAGCTATGGATCGTGCGTGAAGTCTAAGAGCCAATGGGTGGAGAACGTGTCGCGCACGTTTCTTAACTTTGGCGCAGTCTTGCTGCGATCGCGTTTCTGAAACCAGATTTTCCATGTTCGTTCCGAAGTTTTCTTGATAAAACTCTTTGAAGAAACGTAGAAACTACGCTAGCTCTGGATCGTGCGGGAAGTCTAAGAGCCAATGGGTGGAGGACGTGTCGCGCACGTTTCTTAACTGTCGCGCAGTCTTGCTGCGATCCGCTTCTAAAACCAGATTTTCCATTTTCGCTCAGAAGTTTTCTGGACAAAATTCTCTGAAAAAATGTAGAGACTACGTTAGCTATGGACCGTGTGGGGAGAACCATTAGGGTCCCCTTTTCGGGTCCCGATGACCCTAAACCCTAAACCCCTATGTTTTGAGTACAATGTCCGACTCTCCTAACATACTGCAATCGGCATTTTTCGGGTTTAGGGTTTAAGGTTTATAGGGTTTAGGCTTCAGAGTTCAAGGCAGGGGATTATAATTAAGGGGGAGATTACTGATACTAGTTTGGGTACTGGAGAGGTCCGTTTTTGGATTCCTTCGCGGTCTAGCTGCTTTGGAAACCCTTGGCCCGCAACCCTACACCCCAGACCCTGAACCTTAAAGCGTGCAAAAAAAACTAAACCCTCAACCCAAAACCAAACCCAAGCAAAGCCACATCCCCCAAAAATGTGAATTCTGAAGGCTTCAACCCCCAAACCGTAACCTCTAACTTGCAGACCCCGGACTCCGAACCCCTCAACCCTAAACCCTATAATCCCCCTTAAGTAGATAGAATCTGGCTTTCCCTATATTACAATAAGATTCCCATATACCCCATATTCTATCTACTTGAGGGGGCCTCTAAGCCCTGAACTCGTTTCGTAGGCAGCCCGAAAACTGGACTGCCTCGACCCTGGCTTCCTCCGTGCGGTACTGGCATTTTTTGCTGCGCGGCCGGCCAACGCCTTTGAATCTCTTAGCTGGGCGCCAAGAGACATAGCGGGGGAGGTTCTTAAATTGAGGAGAATACAGGGTGTAGGATTGAGGGCTTTGGGATTTCTCGAAATTGGGTTCTTGAGGATGTACGGATATGGACTTGAAGTGTCCTTGGACTTGGCCTGCAATATACATCACCATCACAACCCACAATCCTAAAGATCCGAAGTAAACATTAATCGATACTCCTTAGACCTCAAGTGAACGCTGACTGGCCCTAGCCTATCCCGCAACCACAAACCCTAACCTATGAATCCTAAACCCTAATCCCCAAACTCCAAACTCTGAACCCACACTAATTCCTAAACTCTACTCTACTCCCTGGTGCTTAGGAGGGAGTGGGGGAATGAATCCCGATAGTAGTCCCCCTACAAAATTCCCAATACTAATCCCTATAATCTATTCCCCCATTCCCTCCAAAGCACCAGGGAGTTTATTCTTTAGTCGTACCCTAAGCCCTAAACCTTAAACCCTAAACCCTAAACCTACCGCTGGCCCTAGAGACAAGGTCCGATAAAAAGATCTCTAAACCTACATCCGAAACCCTACTCTATACTTTAGGAGGGGTCTTGGTGCTATGCAAGGAGACACTGCTGGTGCGGCCAAGCTTCTTCTCCAAAGCTTGGGGACTCAGATGTCGACTTCGCACTGTTTGGAGGGTTCAGGGCTTAGGGCTTAGGGTTTAGGGCTTAGGGTTTAGGGTGTATTATGGGGGTTATCTAGGGATAATGGACAAGAAAATGGAAACTGCTACATTATGATAGGGTATCTATTGGGATTTATGTTTAGGGGGTTTGGGTTTGAGGTCCAGGTTGGCTGCGGGCTTAGGCTTGGAGGCTCATGAATACCTGGACCCCCAAAGTAGGTAAAATAATAGCCCAAAACCCCTAGATATAGCCTAAAAGGCCATTATTCTACATGCTTTTGGGGTGTAGGTAGAGACCGGCCAGACCCGGGTTACAATTGAGGTACCCCAAATGAGTTCGGTTCGGGCTTCTTGCTACTGTACATGGGAGCTTGCTTTTGTAGCGTCACCCAGTACTATAATCCTTGTCTTAATGTAGGGGACCTCAACAGGAGACCCCTAATTCATGGAAACTCCTATCTGCAGCCTCATTCACAACTGTGCAGTCTTCAGATTGTTTTTTTGCAGTTCTGCGTAACCTGAGCCCTGAAACCTTCACACCTCGACCCTCATTTCCCTGCGAGGCTTTTTGCATTGTTACACTGATTCCTTGACCCGTTTAAACCCTAAACCCCCGCACTGCACACCCTTCTCCAACTCCTGTAAACCTTAAACCCTAAACCCTAAGACCTTAAATCTTAAACACTAAGCCCTAAGACCTTAACCTTAAACCCTAAACCCTAAGACCTTAAATCTAAACGCCAAATTGCCCCAAAACTCCCTGGCTGCGCCGAGGCCTCCGCGACGAGGCGGTCGCCTTCGCCGATGCCGAGGGTGCGGCCTGCGGCCTCGCGAGGGCCTTACACGGTGCAGGGTTGAGGGCTTAGAGGGTTTAGGGTTCAAAGGGTTTAGGGTTTTCCAGGGTTTAGGGTTTAGAGGGTTCAGAGGGTTTAGGGTTTTCCAGGGTTTAGGGTTTAGGGTTTAGAGGGTTTAGGGGTCTTAGGGTTCAGAGGGTTATGGTTGGGGGTTTAGGGCGTCCTATTTGTTTGGAATGTCCTCACGATAATTTTGGACAGGATCCCAAAAAGGTAAGACATCCAAGTTCCAGGAAAGGTTTTGGGTTCTGGGGTAGGGCTTTCTCGTCTTAGACCTTCAAGTTTGGGGTTTAGAGTTTAAGGTGCTAACTTATTTGTGTCTAGAGTTTAAGGTTTGGGGTTGAGGTTACTAAAGGTTTATAGACTTCAGGTTTTTGGCTGCAAGCCCCAAACCTTGACCCTGCGCCACAACCTAAACCAACCATTTTCCGATCATTCATGGAGCTTTCATAGAAAAAGCCCAGTATGGCAGTTCTTCAAAGTATTCCTGCTAAACCCTAAACCTAGTAACCTACTAGTGGGACGCCTCAAAAGCCACAACCTTAGGAACCCTCAGCGCCAGCCCCCCAATCATCCAGAAATCCCTAGACCCCAAATCCCAAACCCTAGGCCCTAAATTCCGTACATCCCCATGAGCCCTTTCAAGCCCCAAATCCTAAACCCTAAGCCTCAAACTCTGCGTGATCCCATAGCCCCTTTAATAGCGCGCCGAAGGCCTATTTGGTAATTTCCCAAAATGGGGGACCCCAATATAGACCCCAAAATACCATAATCCTCATTATTGGGACCCTCAAAATGGTACCCCTAATTTTGGGAAACCCCCCATTTAGGGGTTTCCAACAACTCGGGGTCCCTTGGGTAGCATTTTGGGCTCCTGCCTCGGGGTCGCCGTATTTTGAGAAGCCACCGAAAATTTTGTGAAGAAACCAAACCCTAAACCCTAAACCCCTAAATCCTAAACCCTAAACCCTACTAGGTGGAGTGCGCACACGAGCGGCTAACCCGAGGCCGAGCTTGGGAAACTGGATCTGTAGGGGGGGCTTGTGCATAAATGGGGTTCAGGGAAATTAGGTTTAATACACCATAATATACCCTAATATACCTTAATATACAACAATATACCTTAACATATCTTAATATACCATAATATATTCCGGGGAATTTGAAGGGTTTAGTGGATTCTCGAGGTTTAAGTTGTTCAGGTGGCGTTGGCGGTGTTGGAGGCGAAGGTGCTGATGGCGGCGTCGGGGGTAGCTCTGACAAGTTTGTTGAACTAAAAGCCAGTCACGAAAGAGAAACGCAACGTCCCTTAACAAATCCAGCACAGACTGCTGTCAAAGCTCTTGGGATTCAGTTGGATGGGCTTTTATACCTACTCTGCAGGGGCGAACATGGGTAGTCAAAAAATCAGGGATCCTTTCTGTACCCCCAAAACAGCACTGCTTCTAATGAATGGTGCCCTCCAAAAAGGAACCACGGGCTCTCTGAGGAATGAAGCCATAAACCCTATACGACCCCTTATGGCAGTTTCCATTTTCTTTTCCATTCCAACCCAAAACCCTAAATCCCAAACTGCATAACATGTGAGGCCGCCTTTCTTCTGGCAATTCTGTGCGGGATGCTGTGGAATTTGCGCACGCATTTGCCCAGATCGTTGCAGGCAAAGTTGGGGCACATACCCCTATAATATGGGGTTTAGGGCTTAGGGTAGTTTAGGGTCTAAACTCCTAGTATCACTCTTCATAACCCCCTATAATACTCCCCTATATATATATACTCCTCTATATAACCTTTCAAGCAATTTGGACTATAGACTATAGCTCATATTAGGTTTAGGGTTTCGGGGTGCTAAGAATAGCATGGCCATTAGTATATACGGCGCCCAAAAAGGGGTGCATGCTTTTTATTGACGACCTACCAGATTTTGAGTTTCTAGACTATACCCTGAACCGGATTATATCGAGCCCTTTATGCTTTTAAGGGCTTGGGGCAGGACCCGAATCTGTGAGAAACAATCAAGTATCAAGTCAAGACTCTTGCATCAAGATCTCGTGCTGGCTTTGGCTTCACGTGGGAGTGGCTCTCCTGAACCCTCCGCCGCCTAAACCCTACACGGTCCCTAAACCCTGCACATTAGTCCGATCCTCAACCCTGGACCCTATGCTATCCCTGAACCTTGAATCCTGAACCCTAGATCCTTGCGACTCCCAGCCGCAGGTCAGAAGCTAACCTTCAACCAACACGAGCTGCAAAGTATTCAAACAGCGCTGCATGATGTCGCTTGACAGCAGTTTATGGGTTATAAGGTTTAGCTTGGCGCTGGCTACATGCCCAGGACAACAGAATGAAAGCAAGCTTAACGAGGCTTTGAAGGGGTAGATGCGCATTCCCTAGCAGACCCGAAAACCCAAACCTGGAACCCTAACCCCTAAACCCTAAACCTTAATCCCTAAACCCTAAACCCTTAACCCTAACCCCTGGTTGTTCTCAAAATTTGGGGCCTCTCTGCTTATAGTGTATATTATGGCACCGAATAGTCAGGGCTACCAGAGTGGGATTCTAATTTTGGGAACTACTCACTGAGTGTAGGGTTTAAGGATAACGACTCAGGGTGTAAGTTGAGGGTTTCAGATTTAGGGCTTAGGGTTTAGGGTTTAGCGTATAGGGTTTAGCGTATAGGGTTCAGAGGGTTAGGTTTAGCGTCTAGGGTTTAGGGTTTAGGGTGGAAGGGGCCGCTGTTGGGAGAATGGGTAGGAACGGCAAGATCAGCATGGCAAAGGTGATCTTGGTAACCGCATCCCCCAACAAAAACGACCCTTGCAATGTCCTATGGCTCTAATAGGTCCTCATTGATAAGAGGAGTGGGGATGCCAAATTTACCTTATTCATCTCTTCTTCCGAATACTAACCTCTACTCACTTCTTACATGAAATATTCCTCTTGTGATCGACCATAGTATGTGGGGAACATTTCACCATTCGGGGGTGGGGGGTCTTCGGGAGGGGAATATCGCTTTACCCTACATATCCTTGCTAGGTGGAAGCCACGGCTTCGCAACAGCCTCCTAAAGCCATGGACTGAATAACCTTTCCCTTCCCTAAATTACCTTTAAAACTAGATCTTATGCCCTAAAGGTCCGGCCTAGGCGGGGCTTTCACAAGTTCGGGTCTTTTTTGGAGGGGATATTTAGATTCAGAGTACAGCATCTGTTGGAATACAGGGAATGTTAACTTTTCAAAATAAGTATGTAAGGCGCTTTGCAGTCTGAAGAACGAGTTTTCTAGGTGAACTTTTTTGGAAGTCTATCTACCCCCTAATCCCTGACCGATGTGTCCGAAACCCTGCCTGCACACCTTAAACGCAGCTGAAGACCTTACGTCCCTGTACGTCCAACAGCGACTCAGGTCTTTGTCTTCATTCGGCAGGACGAAGCGCACAAGTACGGATTACCCACTGGCAGTTGGGGTGCAGGGTTTGGCAGTGTGCAATGGTACTGATCAGATTGATACGGAGTTTCTGGTCTCATTGCCGGGTCCTATTATCGGTTGCTGCCATCATGCACCTATCGTCGTTTTCAAAATCCAAGCCGCAGAAAAGGTGCGCCACGAGAATGAAGAATTCAACATGTCTGCTGTCCTTACTTGGAGGGTCAGGGGGACTTAGTAAGAAGGTTAAAAACCCCATAACCCATAAAGTAACCCCAATTATCCCCATTATGAACCTACTTACTAAGTCCCCCTGACCCTCCAAGTATTGTATCTTGAATATCATAGTAGCTTGTTCAAGTTCCTTAGGAGCAACCTCGTCAGGAGTTGCACTTGGCCTCTGCACGGGATGTGGCCATGGCGGCCGGAGCAGCTTCGACCGTGTGGCAGGCCTGAACCTATAGGGTTTAGGGCCTCTGAACCCTAAACGCTGCACCCTAACCTCTAAACTAGGGCTTAGGGTTTAGGGTTCATGGCTTAGGGTTAGGGGTTTCGAGTTTAGGGACAGTAGCATAAGGCTCTACCCCATAGATCGGGCAAGGCAATTTCCTGACTAATAGACAGTTCTGAAAAATACGTTAAAACCCTGACTATTAGTCAAAACTGTGGGCAAGTTTTTAAGGTTATTTTGTGGGTTAAATCAAAAGTTAATTCTGAAGGTAAAATACGATTTGTCTGTCAAATTGTCTGCAAAATTAGTAAAAGGGGATGATAAAAGTGACAAATTTTTCAACATGAAAATGCACATTTGGAAGCTTTGTATAAAAACACATCCACAGAAAAGACTGCTAGGGTAATGACAGGTCTGAGAATGTTTAAGGATTTGTAAAAACTGAAGGCTTGAGGTATCAACCTTGAAGGTGAACCCTTGGATCCTTGAACCCTAACCCCCCCACTAAATCATTTGACCTTAAGGCTGGAAAACCGACCCTAAAACCTGAACTCTAAACCCCTATCAACCTTAAACCCTAAATCCCAAACCTCACAATTCCTCTTTAAAGTAAATGGAATTTTTATTTTGATATCCCTAACCCCTAATCCCTAAGCCCCTAAACCGGGGTCGTGGGCCATCCCCCCACCCGAAGCCGAACTGAGGGAGCTGGGGCGTCGCGGGTAGGGCCTAGGGTAGGGTAGCCGTCCGGTTCACGCGGTAGACTCTTGAAGATTGATGAGCCCCTAAACCCCCAAATCCTTAAACCCAAAGCCCCTAAACCCCTGAGTCCAGTAAGCATGTGGCAAGAACAGTCATAAGAACCAGTAATTACACATGCCACATTGCCTCCAGACATGACCACCCAAAACCCTGAACCTTAAGCCCCACACCATAAAGACCAAACCCTAAATCGCATGTTCACTGATAAAACCCTAAACCCTGAAGCCTAAACCTTGATGACATTTTTGCTGAGTGTCAGTGGTTTGGTCATGTTTTACTTGAACTTTGCCATGCTTACTGCTGCATCGGGTCATGTTTTACTTGGGCTATG
Organism: Symbiodinium pilosum; assembly: GCA_905231905.1. NCBI lineage: Eukaryota > Dinophyceae > Suessiales > Symbiodiniaceae > Symbiodinium > Symbiodinium pilosum. The sequence goes on from CAJNIZ010002642.1 coordinate 9,982, forward strand.
CCATGCTTACTGCTGCAGCGGCTTGAGGGGTGAAAGGGTTGTGAGGTAGGATAAAAGGTTTGGTTCTTTATGAACAACTATTATTGTGTTATGTTAGTCTGATTTTGTTTTTGTTTGTCTCATCAATCACTGCTGCTGCAAGTTGTATGGCAGCAATATGGATGACACTGTTACTTTAAGCTCATGTGAATATTACCTTTGTCTATGAGTTGTTTTGCCTAACTGAGGCAAACTTGATTGGCACAGGAAAATTTTACTGGCTTTCTTTGTACATTTACATGAAATGCATACATAAAGATACAAGATTAATGCAAGTTTAGCATCAGATTTGCATGAAATCTTCATAGGATAGTGAAAATTTAGTGCACGTTTAGTGTCAAACTTGCACTAAACTTTCACCTGATAGTGAAAGTTTAGTGCAAGTTTGGTGTCAAACTTGCACTAAACTTGCACTTACCATTGCAAGTTTAGTGCAAGTTTGATGTTAAACTTGCACTAAACTTGCACTTAAAATTGCAAGTTTAGTGCAAGTTTGATGTTTTGCAAGAATAAACTTGCAATAAACTTTCAACAAACTTGCAATAATAAACTTGCAATAAACCTTCAATAAACTTTCAATTATTTCCTTTTTCATTTAATTTCAACTTAAATAAGAGGTGAAAGTTTAGTGCAAGTTTTGTTTTGTAAGCTCTGAATCTTGCACTAAACTTGCAATAAACTTGCAATAATCTTTCACTAAACTTGCAATGATAAGTGCAAGTTTAGTGCAAGTTTGACACCAAACTTGCACTAAACTTTCAGGTTCAAGTGATGATTTAGTGTAATTTTAATGTCAAACTTACATGACAGTTGCAAGGTCAAGGCTTCATTTCAGATGATTTTTGTTTATTTTAAAGCTTCTGCATGCTGTTAGGGTTCAGGGTTTTGGGTTTAGGGTTTAGGGTCTCTGTTGAAACATACACATTTTCAAACGTTCTGAAGTTGAAATTCCTTGTGAAAACTTCTGCATGTTGTCAGGGTTCAGGGTTTTGGGTCTAGTGTTTAGGGTCTAGGGTTAAAAGGTACATATTTTCAAAGGTTCTGAAGTAGAAATCCCTTGTGATAACCAATGGAAAAGATTACAACCCTTACCCTGAACCCTAAACCTAAGCCTCAAAATAAAAGTGCCCATGCAAGCAGTAAACATGCAACATCAAACAAAGTAAGCATGCAGCACAACAAATGCGGCCAAGCTTGGTGAAAGTCCAGACAGTAAACATGCAACAAGGCACAGCGTAAACATGCAGCAGGTTGAGGGTGTAGGGTTGAGGGTTAAGGGGATGAGCACTTATGCAGACAGCAAACATGGAAATAAGCATGAAAAAAGTAGCTCTCCAGTAAATATGCTGGAATCTCACAAGCAAATCAAATCAGCAAACATGAAAAACATTACTGCAGCA
>CAJNIZ010002642.1:11520-25621 GCA_905231905.1 Symbiodinium pilosum
CCTGAACCCTTTAGGTTTCCCGTTCAGGCCGAGCGAATCAAATCAGTAAACATGAAAAACACTACTGCAGCATCAATGCTGCAACCTCACCAGAAAAGCAAATCAGTAAACATGAAATACATTCCTGCAGTGTGCATGCTGCAAACTTACCAGCGAATATACCTTGAACCCTTGAATTTTCCCTTCAAGCAAACTAAAAATAAAGTTTTGCATTCAAATGCTTCTCCCCAAACCCTAAAACCCCCAGCCCTGAATCTTTTCAATCCGATACCCCATCCTCATCCTATTCTTTTTCATCTTAAAAATAGGTTAATATCATAGTCAATTTACCTTTTGCCTGCAGAATTTAACTTTAACTTTACCTTCAGAATTACCTAAATAGCCTATTCAAAAATTGATTATTTAGTCTATTCTTGAATTGACTATTAGTCAGGATTTTGTCTATTACCTATTAGTCAGGAAATTGTCTTGCCCGATCTATTGGGTAAGGACTAGTAACATAAGGGCCTTTTAGGCCCCAAGACCATACTCTAAAAAGTTGTTGGGCCATTTTGAGCCTTTGGCATAGGGTTCAGTGTTGAAAGGTCCGGGTGCAGAGTTTCGGGTGTAAGGTTTGGAGTTTTTGCATTCAGGGTGTAGGGCTTGAGTGTAGGGTGTAGGGTCTAGATTTTGGGGTGTGGAGTTTAGGGTGTACCGTTAAGAGATTAGGGAGTTAGTGGTTAAGAGACGTGTTCTGGGATGCAGGAAGATTGTTGGCCTCAGAGGTCAGGAACAGTGACCAGACATTTTTTGCAATCTTGTTTGGAGCTCATAATTGGTAATGCTTGTCTGTGGTCTCACTTATCCGCCCTAACTCACAGCAAAAGATGCGTCCAACAAAAGCCTGTGTCCAGGAAGGCATAGATGCAAACTGCCATCGCGGGTTTCTACTCTCATGACTTCTTGTGTAATTAGCCTTCCTTTCGTCCTACTTGAATGTGGCCCTGTACTCCAAGGCGCTGAAAGCCATCATGCATTGCCAGCCATAAGCCCTAAGCCGTACACCCTTTCAAGCTTGCTTTACGCCTGGTTGGCAAGGACTGAAGGAACGGTCCTTCTAGTAGGCCCTACGAATTTCCAAATAGCATCATAGTTCCCATCGTCTTTCCGATTTCCAGTCCTTCATACCTAAACCCCCAACAGTAGGTAAAATCATAGCCCAAAACCCCAAAAGATAGCCCAAAAGGCCATTATTCTACATACTTTTGGGGGTGTAGGTAGATGCTAACCAAACCTAGACCCTGAACCTTGGGCTTAGGGTACCTAAGGTAAGTTGCTTGCGTTGGCCTCGACTTGCTTCCTGGTGCATGAGTAGGATCCTGGTTTAGGGTTTAGGGTTTAGGGTGGTCCACATTGGTACTATTGAACCCACCTTTCTCCAAAGCACAGAAGTCTGATGTATAGAACCCTAAAATTCTATAGAACTTTCCATTTTCTTTTCCACTATCCCTATATAACCCATATATATATATATACCTTACTGAGATATAGCTGTTTCCATGTTCTCTTCCACTATCCCTATATAACCCCAAAATATTGTAGTAGTTTCCATTTTCTTTTCCACTATCCCTATATAACCCCACAATATTGTAGTAGTTTCCATTTTCTTTTCCACTATCCTTATATAACCCCAAGATAAACCTGATGCAACTCCTACCCTGTACCCTAAACCCTGAACCCTAAACCCTAAACCCTAAAACCCTAAAACCCTAAACCCAATCTTCGCCTTGTTTGGGCAGCCTCTCGCCCTTGTGCAACTTGCAGCCCATGAGTCTGCTGACGCTTTCGTGAGGAAGTTGCAGCTTCAGCTTTACCCCATTTCAAGGTTTAGGGTATAGGGTTTAGGGTATAGGGTATAGGGTTTAGGGTTTAGGGTATAGGGTTCGGGGTTTAGGGTGCCTGTGTAGTCCAGCCCGTCCTTTCGGCAAGAGAGTCGCTGAAACTGAGATGCCTTGCCCGTTTCCGGAGGCATCCGGAGGCAAAAACTTTTCAGGTCGTGCCAGCACTTAGGCCATCCGGTCCGCAGGGCCATAGGAAGTCATCAAAACCCAAGCCAGAAGTTCTTGACACCCTCTAGAAGTGGTAGTTTCATGTATGCTCCCTAGTATGGGGACCCTCAAATAAGACCCCTACTGTTCGGACGCCCCCAGCTTGTACAGCGTGCGGTCCGATGCCGCGGCCCGACCAAGGTTCAGGGCTTAGGGTTTAGGGTTTAGGGTTTAGGGTTCAGGTTTAGGTTTAGGGTTAAGGGTTTAGGGTTTCGAGTTCAGGCTTTAGGCTGCAGGGTGGCAATAAACTGGCTATAGCCGTACTTACATCCCATGTTTAAGCCTCTTCAGTCCCCTGAGATGATTAGGTTATTTACTATTAGTTTTCTTAGGGTTATTATTATCATTGTGAACCTCCAAGTAGGAGTCAGTCGTTCTATTGTGTATAACTCGGGGCTCTAAGTATACTTACCAAGTCCCCCGAACTCGTAAACCCGCACCCCAGGACCCTAAGCCCTCAACCGCAAACCCTAAACCCCAACCCCAAAACCCTAAACCCCAACCCCTAAACGCTAAACCCCAACCCCTAAATTCCAAACCCGAAGCCCTTGACCCTAAACCAAACCTTGCGAAGGAGCTTCCGGATCTTCAGGCATCCATCTTGCAGTCGTGCTTGGAGGATGCTAATGTGAGCTGCTGTCAACATCAGGGTTCCCAAGGGACCACTGAGGGTTGTGTAGGGATGTGTCGGGATTAGGGTTTAGGCTTAGAGATTGGGGTTTGGGGCGTCTACCCGTGCAGGGCTGAGTATCTATGCGCCGATGGCGCCAACCCACTTCCAGGGATCTATGGGTGGCGGCACGTCAGCGAACCTCGTGGATGTTGCCCAAGGAGCCATCGAAGCTGGGCTTTCTTCCAAAATCCCCACCCGCTGTGAGATATCACAGACTACCACCCAAACTACTTCCTGTTAGGGTTTAGGGCAGTGCCCTCAATTCCCACCTCAAGAACATCTTCTCACTTCCGAAGCTTCACAAAAATGATCATTACGGGCCCACCACAGGCGGAGGGGCTCTATACGTACCTTCTCCATGCTCCTACCGTTGCATTGCCTAGTGCGTGTTTCTTCAGTGTCTGACCACCCTAGTAATGGGTGGGAACGGCCTAAGCAGGCCGGGCGGGAATTCAGGTTGAACATGAGCTTCTGCCAATGTTATGGTCACATACCAAGGGGCCATTAAGGTTTTTTTGGTCGTTTAATGTAGTCCCTGCTATACCCCCTAGTTATTCGGACTCCATGTGCATTTTTGTATTGGAAATATTCACGTGGATGTTGGAGTTTAGCGACTCGTTGGGAAATATTGGGCTTCCGACAGGACCTCAAGAGTCCCCTTTAAGAATTCTACGGCAGGGTTTGAGGTTTTGGGCTCGGGCTTAGGGTTAAGAGTGGCAATGGAAATGGTAATTAAGGGGTTCAGGTTCCTGCTCCTTGTGAATCCAGAGCTCAGGCATTTTGGTTGAGGGTTTTTTCAGGACTCTGGGGCGTGCAAGGCCTGGGGCTTAAGGCAAACGCCACTACTTAGCCCACGAACACGAGGAGAGGATTCAGAGTTTTCTTTGGTTAGGGTTTAGGGTTTTGGGGCCAATTACGCTTCAATCTGGAGTAGCTGAGTAACATCAATGAAGAGACCCTAAACCCTAAACAGAGCTGAATCTAGGTAGGACATCCACGATTAAAGCGAGATGATGTTGTAGCGCCTCTTGCATGCAGTTAATGTTGTATGTGAGTCATCTATACCAATAAGATGACGCTACTCAGTGTTTAGGGTTCAGGATCTATAACATTAAGATGACACAGAATCAGTGTTTCGCATAACACCAACTCTAGAGGAACATGCAAGGAATATGAACCGGAACCCACTTGCAAGCAGCATCTCTTGACTTGGGTGGTGGGGTATATTGTACTAATCGTTCTAGAAGGACTTTAAGGGGACAATCTTGGCAACTACCCCAAACCCTGAACCCTAACCCTATGAGGCTTCCACGTTAATTCGCCTTGTATTTGGCGCTCGCCGGCCTTGGAAGTGGCATCTTCTTTTTGGATCTTTCCAGATCCCGCCTCCTGAGCCACCTAAACCCTAAACCTCAATAGGATTGACATGTCCTTGCATTCTGCACCCCTAGCAGCCAAAAAAGGCTTTATAAGCCTGATTGTCAACAATAGTCTCCAATAAGGCTGTGCCACACGGCTGTTTATGTACCCAAGAATACCATAATCCAGGCAGGATACCCGGTTTAGGGTTTAGGGTGCTGAGACTCCCCATGTGGTAGGAGGCCCATGGGCCCATACTAACCCAATGTAAGTCGGTTTTGGTAACCTGGCCCTTTCAAATTAGGACCTTGAAGCAATCATGTCACGTTTACAGGGTCTTTTTATTCTAGTGGTTGGTCACCAAGACAGCCCTATAAGCCTCAACCCCAAACCCTAAACGCTTAGGCAAAAACACTAGACCTGAACCCCAAACCCTACACCCCTTATTATAATGGTTGAAGGACGTGGCGCAAGCGATCCGATTCAAAGGCAGCGAGTTTAACAGCCAGGCCCCAACCGCGATCATAGAGGCTTAGGGTTTAAGGTTTAGGGTTTAGGGTTGGTGCAAGCTTCTTCGATAGTTACCAATGTCATGGGGTCTAGGGTTTAAGCTTAGGTAGAAGGGTTTAAGGTTTAGGGTGGCGGGTATATAGGGATGTTACCTCAATAGTGAGAACCATAAGGAAAAGTACATAGATCATGAAACAAGAAATCAGGTGGAAACCGGGGTTGTAGAGGGTTTGGAGGGATTCTTGCTGATATCATGGTTCTAGGTTTCTTGTGTGGTTGTTAGTGTAAGGTACATCAAATAGACCCCAATATGATATTGGGTAATTATGAACGCTTTTGCATTAGGGGGTCCATGGAATTAGTGGGTCTTGGGTGCTTGGGGGTGTTTAAATTGAACCAAGCTTAGGGAAACCTTAAATAAACCCTACACCCGAGATCCTTAACCCAGGTCCCTAAACTCTTGAAACCCTAAACCCTGAATCCTGTAGCCCAACACCTTAGGCGTGAGGGTTCCAATATTCAGGGGTTTTGCGGTTTAGGGTTCAGGGTTCTGGATCAATGTTAAGGATGGATCCTGTATATTTTTTCTGGTGTATGGGATTCCTTGTATTCATGTGAGAAGGATCCTTCTTTCTTCCTAGGGTAATGTGGGCGGGCTAAGGTTGGGGTTGCAGGATTCAGGCCTCCGGGAAACTTGTGTTTGGGATCTGCAGGCTGCAACTGGCCCAGGCTGAAGCTTGCTTTAGAGTTTGGGATTTGGAGTTTAGGGTTTAGGGCTTGGGTTTTGGTGTTTAGGGTTTGGTCTTTGGGAAAACGTTTAGGCGTAGGGTTTAAGACTTAGAGTTTCGGATTTTGTGGTCATGGGGCTGAGTAAAGTCTAGGATTTGGTGTTCATGGGGCTGCGGGTGTAAGTGTAAGATTTAAGGTTTAGCATCTTGCGCTTCATGTAGGAAAGTGGGCTTCAGGCCTGCAACCCTGTGTTTTTGGATCCTTTTAAGGCACCTCAGGCGGCTACATAGGCTCGCATAAGGGTCATATTAGGCCAGGCTTATTGAACACTTTTTTCAGGTACGACCGTGGGGGTACAACCAAGGAACCCTTGATTCTGGGGTTGAGAGGAAGGCAGGGCAGAATCCTGGAACGCAGGTTAGGGTATAGGGTTTGTGGGTTTAGGGTTTAAGGTGGGCAGAAACTTGGGTGGGAAACTGCGGCGCCAAGGTTTTGAGTCAATGGAACTGGAACCGTCTCAAGTATCACCCCTAAACCCCATATAGCCCCAAACCCTAGCATCCTGCATGATTTAGGGTTTAGGGTGTGGATCTCAGGATGATGAACAATGTTCCAAGTGATTAGGGTTTAGGGAATGTGGAAGTTTCTGAAGAATCGGCCCCTGCGCATCGCAAATGGAATGCAGCTTCTATGGTAGACTCGTCAAAGCAATGCCAGTACTTGCAGTAAGCCTTATGCGAGTCCGCAAGCGTTTTTGTTTGATTCTAAACCCTAAACCCTACATAAAGCCTGATAGCCTTTGCCCCTTAACCTTTGTCTTCATGCAGCTGCTGGGGTTCATCGCCATTCCCCTACAGCTGCCCCCCAGTGATACATGTTCTCAAAGCAGTACCATTGCATACTAGCAGAGGTTTCTCTAGTTTTGGCTAGATTAAAGCAAAATGGGGGAGGCCTTATGGATCTCCACAGTACTTGTCCTGAATATGTTGAATCTCACAGCCGGCAGGGTTTCGGGCGGGTTTAGGGTCTGGTGTTTAGGGTTTGAGGGAACGCCGGCCCCGGCCAGTACTCTAGACAGCGGAGAGCTTTGAATCAAATGGGGTTGCCAAGAATGGTGGGCCCCTTTATAGCCAGTTTTATTGTATTTTGGGGTATGCTGGCGGGTGGGGGACGATTTTTTTGGGAAACCTAGTCTTCGTAGTAGGCTTCGTCTTCATCGTCGTCGTCGTCGTCATCGTCGTCGTCGTCGTCGTCATCGTCGTCGTCGTCGTCGTAGTAGTAGTAGTAGGAGGAGGCACCCGGTGGGGAAAAAAAACCAACAAACACGACACTCGTGCTGCAGGCTCTGAAAGTGTTGGCCTGCGCAGTGAATTTGAACGCCGGTGAAATCTTGTATCGCTGCGTTTTAGGACACAAATGTGTGTCGAAAACGGGGCGATGCAAGATTTCATCGCAAGCTTTTCTAAATTCAGGTCAAGCGCAACCGCAGAAGTGCTCCACGTCCAACTCCTTACTCCAATAGCCAAATGTGAGCCTGCATGGAAGCTTAGAAAGACTAACGTGAGATGATGTTCAACCACGAGCGCTCACACCCCAGAGCACTTGCAGTTTGCGGTACCACGACCATCATGATGGTTTTATACTGAGTATATATTGTCATTACTATCAAGATATGATGGACTCTACTTGGGTTATATTGTCATTATTCTCATGATATTGTTGTGTTTATTTGGGTCATACTGTCATTACAATCATGATATCATTGTTCCTATCTGGGGCATACTGTCCTTCTCATCATGATATTATTGGTGCCCAGCAGGGAAACCTTATGATGCCATTGTCACGCCATTGTCTGATATCACTGTGTTTCTGTTTGTTGGGTGGATTTTTCGCTGCCGGGTACATACTATTATTACGATTACTATTGTTAGTAGTAGTAAGTAGAAGTAGCAGCAGCAGCAGCAGCAGCAGTAGTAGTAGTAGGAGGGCGCACCCTGGGCGTTTGCCCGGACGCGATTCGGTCACATGTGCGAATAACCCACGCTTTGCAGTGTTTCGAGGCTTTTGAGGGTTCAGAGTCGGGGCATACAAGTCCCGGATTTTTTACGTGGGCTTTGTAACGCGCAAACTGCTTGTCATGTCAGGCCGCAAAGTCGGCATGTGTGTTTTCACCACTGTGCGCAGTGTTTCGCGCTCTTCGGAGCACATTGTGTTTTCACGGATTGCTGCGGATGGCCCGAATTTATGATTTAAAGAGATTTTTCGTCGAAGCTATCTTGAAGGTATAACGACTCACGCGAATGAAAAACCGCGCACTCTTGAGGCTTGTCGCTTGTTTTCAGCAGTCTGTGCAGTGGTTTCTGCTGTCCGGAACTGTGCTCGGTAAGCCGTTTTGAACGAACGCGCGAATTTTTGTTTCCCGTAGAGGATGGCCGCAGCATGTAAGTAAGGGAATTCTTGTTATTGTGCAAGGTTGTCCGGGAAACAAAATACGCACATTCTTCAAGCTAGTCCCCGCAGACATCGACTTCTCGTCTGCGCCCAAACCCAGGGTGAGGAAGCTGGTTTCAAAAGATAGGCTTCGAAAACAATCCTTATGTAAGTACTTGTACACCTGAATGCATAGATTGCTCGCAACATCCAAACTCAATATCCTGTCCTACAGCCAAAATGTGAAGGACACCAAGCATGGTAGAGATGTAGTACTCGTACATGTTTTCATCTATCTATGCGCATATAGACAAATATGTCTGTTTACAGTTGCTTAAATAACCGTCTCAGCTAGACAGGCGTCTGAGAGGGCGCAGTATGTTTTTGGCATGGATGCTCTGGTAACCGTATGCTCGAAGAACACGAACGCTATCATGGGTTTGGTATGGATGCACTGGTAACCGTATGCTCTAGGAACACGAACGTTATTATGGTTTTGGCATGGATGCACTGGTAACCGGTAACCGTATGCTCTTGTAAACGCAGCAAGACAGCGGACGCTTTTGACAGCAGATAAATTCCGGGCAAACGCCCAAGGCGCAGCCTAGTAGTAGTAGTAGTGGTAGTAGTAGTAGTAGTAGTTGTTGTTGTTGTTGCCTAAACCCTAGACCCTAACCCCTACTACTTCTAGCACTACAATTTTAGGTGCTGGTTCAATTAAACGTGTTAGTTCCATTTTTATGAAGCTCAACCTCTCCAAGCCAGGGCCCAAAACCCACAACCCTAAACCCTAAAACTCCACAAGCCCTAAACTTTAGCCCCTAAACCCTAAACCTGAAACCTCGAACCCCTATACCTTAAACCCCAAATCCCAACCCCTAAACCCCAAAAGCCTTCAACCCCCAAACCCGAAACCCTTAACCCTAAGTTAACCCTAAACCCTAAACCCCCTAACCCCTAAATTTTAACGCCTAAACCCTAAGTAACCTAAACCCCCTAACCCTAAAACTTAAACCCTAACCCTAAACCCTGTCCAAGCCAGGACCTTGCAGAGGTTGCTGCTTCTTTCGCTAAAGTGCAGCAGCCTAACGACGTCTTCGCTGCTGCGTCTGGGACTGGAACTGGGAGGGTTTTGTGAAAAAGTAGGCCGTAGGGCCCCATGCATTTTGTAGAGACGATGTTGAGAAAATCTTGAAACAGATCTAGGACTGAGGGTCTAGGGTTAAAGGTTTATTGGACTCAGGGCTCGATTCAGGGAGCCCTAAACCCTAAACCGGATCAGGGTTCATGTCAGATTTTGAAATCTCATCAGGTGTCACGGACCCCAACAGTACTGTAGGAATCGGTAGGGATTGCAGGACGCTGTACGGGATCTTCTTGGAGTTTCTCAAAATGGCGGGAGTTTAGAGTTTAGGGTTTTAGCGAGGTACCCCAGGGATGTATACACATATATATATATACACATATATATATATTTATATGATCATTTTGTATGCTTATATATGCATGCATAACTAGGGATTCTGGGTGCCATCCTCTGAACCCTAAATGCGAAAGCTCCCCAGCCCCCCCCCCTCCCTCCCCACTAAAGCCATCAGTCCATCTTGCTAATGGCTCCCGATAATGATGCACCAACATAATGAGAGCCTCAGGTGTTAGACTTGCGCTTCGACACCATGTGGCTGGTCCCAAGTTTATATGTAGGATTCGGAATTTAGGCTTTAGGGTTTAGGGCAGGATGAGGTTTCGTGATGGAGGGCAACATAGGTTTAGGACTTAGTGTTGCTATGCGCTTCAGGATTTAGTGTTCTTCATCCGTGCGGCTCGCATCAATCCTTGTTTTCATACTAGTGATACCAGGCTTGCCCATGCGTCGAGCCTTGGCATGTTTACGGTTTAGGGTTCAGGGCTTCTGCACCCGGATTTCACAACTGTGCCATTTGCAGTAGAAGCAGGCTGGTAGAATATGACGTAATACAACGCAATATAAGACAGCATGGTATACTATACATAGCACAACATTATATCGTCTGTCATTTCACGGTACAGAGACCGCATGATATCATGTAGCAGGAACTGTGCCCCTTGCTGGTAGGGGACGGAGGAAGGGGATTTATTGGACGCCCCAAGAGGAACCCCTAACTTAGTAAGCATCAATATTCTATTCCCCAAGCCCTAAACCCTAAACCTATTGCCTCATTCCCTCATTCCCTATAATCTCCAATATTCCCTTGAACCCTAAACCCTGAACCCTAGACCCTAAACCTAAAAGATGTAGGCAGCTGGATGAGGTCGGAGCTTTCTAACCGAGACCTCTGCTTCCTGCTCTGGGCTGCAGCCTGCGTGCCGGGCTGGGGACAGCGCAGGCCCAAAGCATGTATCAGGGTAGGATTTAGGGTTTAGGGTCTAGGGTTTAGGGTTCAGGGTTCAGCGTTCTGGGTTTTGGGTTTAGGCTTCAGGGCTTAGGGTCTTCCCGAATTTCAAGTTTGGGTTCGGGATCTGGGGTGTGATGATTCTGCAGGAGCGTAAGTGCTTCTAGATCGTCTTCCTCCTCGTTACTGCTTGGCTTGGATACTTGTGGCACAACTTCTTAGAAAGTTTACGATTAAACTCCCGTGGCTGCCATATAGGTAGATTGCTCCAAAGTAGTGCTGGAAAACCATTACAGGGACCTAAATCTTCGCACAATTCCATTGTATTCCGACAGTACTTGGGTGTCCATCTTGAGAAGCTTCCCTATCAATCGATGGGTAGCTTTTCGATACTGCCCCCCTCTCAGTACCAGTCTTGTAGTTTATAGTAACTATAAGATGACGATATGAACCCTTAAGCCCTACTGGGCAGGCCCCTAAAAGCTTCACCCATCAATTGATGGCTGCAGGTTCGCGGCGGTAACCGTGCAAGAGATTGCAAGCCGGGATGCGTCGCAGATCTCAACCCAGGATCTGTGCACCCTGGCTATCACAGGAGCCTAACAGGTTGAGGGCTTAAGTTTGATACTGTCAAGTTCAGGATTCAGAATTTGGGGTGCTGCTCCATCGTTTCATATAACCTATAAATCCACATCGTAGCCCAATTGTATTTCTGCAACGTATGCCCCTTAGAATATTCCCCATACAATGCAAGCCCAAACAAAATTCCACATGACTTTCAGAGAGTTGATATGGGCCTTGCTTACAGGAGACCCCACAAAGCCAGACCCCCCAAGACACAACAATGGGTCCTAATCCTCCCAGATATATGTCTACTAAGCCCTAGAACCCCACCCCCTGGGGTGGTTTCCCTCTTCGTGGTCACCTCTAAGACGTTCCCATATCAACCCTATGAGACTTACAGGCTCTTCAACGCAAGGCCCTTAACCACCGTAATCCCTAAACCTTCTGGGTCGCCATTAAGAAATCTAAATAAGTCACCATTATATGCTATGCTGAAAGTAATATGCTTAGCAATTAAGTTAAATTGTTCAACAGCAACCTAGCCATCGCTCTAGCGTTTCCCTCCAGAATCATCCCTTCTCTTCCTCATACGACCCTGAGTATACCCTATACCCCAAGCCCTAAACCCTTCCTACCAGGTCTCCAGGTACTCAATCATCAGATATTTCCCCCAAACCTAGACTAGAGTTCCTATCATCAAAATCTCAATCATTGGGTATTTACACCCTCCGGGTAGACCTACCTTGCGTATGGCCGAGGCACACTCGTGCAGTCTCTGGTGACCCTGGGATGCATCTGGGAGTTTGTCCAAAAGGGCTAGGGGTTTAAGGTTTAGGGTGTAGGCCCCCCCTTGGTAGTATGTAGGAACTCTCATATAGATCAGATTGGCTCGAGATCTTGGGGTTGAGAGTTTGGAGCTCCAAACTCCGGTTTTCGTCGCAGGATTATTGGGGAGCAGGCAGGGATCATGTGCTGCAGCTTCATTCAAAGCACCCCCACAAAGCCGCTAAGGGTCCAGTCCGTTATATTGGAACCTAAGATAGGGAAGGGGAATTACCTATTCTAGAAAGGAACCGATTTTGCCTGGTGCTGCATGGGAGTTTTCAATGTAATGTGAAAGAACCCTGATGGAGCGCTTCCCATGCACAGTTCAATCCGCCCATCAATCCACCCATGTGCTCAGATCAATTATCTAGATCTTGAGGGTACCCTGAATTCTGAATCAGTGAACACCAGTAAAGCCTTAGCTGAGGGCTCATTAGTCGCCACGCAGTCCGGAGCTGTCCGAGCTTCGCGAGTGGTAAGGAACATCGCAGAACCCAGGTAAAGCTGGGCGTCTGCTGGCGTCCACGGCGTGTTATAAGGGAGAAACCCCACCTAGACCCGCCAATTACCCTGGAAATAGGGTCTATGTAGTTCCTATTTGTAGATATTTAGGGTCTATATAAGGTATTTGGGGGGTCTAGGCAAGACCAAGAGTTTTTGCTGTTTTGCTCGGAACTTCCCTGACCCTGGGAGCCTGAAGCGCTTGGAATCCCTTTTTGGAGGTTTGGGGCTTCAGCCGCTCCCAAACCAAATGGCATCCATGTTTTTGAGGGTTTTCAGGCTTCCCAGGTGCCTTCTATTGGGGGGGCCCCTTCCAGTGTTGACTGCGAGCTCTGTAAGTAATGTAGACCCATGATTAATGAACCCTCTATTAGGATCCCTATTTTTATTCCCATGGGGTCTTCTGAATTAAGGGTTTACATTAACCCGGCTCAACAGCTGCACAGAACGGCGGAGCGAGCGTTGAGCGTGGCCGTCTCCAAGGAGCCGCACAGAAAGCCCGCGGTCGAACGCTGACCGTCACCATTTGGAAGCCTGCGTCCGTTGCAGGTGTCCGCAAGTTGGAAATGGCTCAGCGAACCGCCTCACAAAAAGCCAGCAATCAAACGGCCTCGGAGCAACGTCATGGCCGAATGCTGTAAACACTGGTCTGCCACAAACACCCTACATCGTTTAGTGGCCGCTGACAGTTCTAGCCTGGCCTCAGATGTCAACATCATGTTTTTCCATCTTCCCGCCGTGCCCCCAAGCGCGGCAGCGAGGAGTGAGTTTCTGTTGTTGACCGTAGACACCGTAGTGATGGCAACGCTTTAGCCCTTTCGCCCCATCAATTAATAATGCGTGGCCCCCGCAAGGGATGCCTCTAAAATTTCATGAATCCTACATCGCCAGAACTCAAGGGGGCCGTGCAGTGGACTGACTGGCACGCATGGGTGCGAGCGGCCTGGCTGTACCCCCACACCAGCAAGCAGCCCATGACGTGAACAAATGCAAGACTCCAAAACCCCGAACCCTCAAACCCCAACCCCAAATCCCAAACCTTAAACCCAAAACCCAAAACCCTCAAACCCTTAAACCGCTGAACCCCTAAACCCTAAACCTTCAATCCTCAAGTCAGAGCTCAATTCATCCTAGGAAGCTATCAGACTCGCCCAGTGCCTTCACCGCAGCCAGCCAGCTCTGCATGGTAGGGTTGGCCCGGCAGCTGGCAGAGAAGGCCTTCAGAGCTTCAGTATAGGGGTATAATATAGGGACAATGGAAAATGAAATGGAAACTACTATTTAGGGTTTATGGGTCTAGGATTTAGGGCGTACAGCGAGATTTGGAGGCTTAGGGCTTGGAGTCTTAGCGATTTTAGAGCTTATAGATTGGCGGTTTGAAGTGTAGAGAATGGAGGTTAGGTTCAGAGTTCTGAGTTTAAAGGTTTGGGGTGAGGGGCTTTAAAGAGGAGCACGGTCTCGGCAACAAGGGTGCTGAGTGATTTTGCATTCGGGCCTTCACATTGGGGGTATGGGCCCAATGAGTCTCAAAAGATGGGGAGCTGGCATCAACATTTGGCGACGGTTTGTTCCGCCTCAGATGTCTTGCATGCGGAGCGTAGCCTAAAGTGTGTTTTTACCGCATGCAGTACAGGAGCCTACATCATGAGGAAAGGATCGAGGGGCAGTTTGCGTAGCAAGTATTCAGATGTTTACCCAAGACCCTACACCTCTAAACCCAAAGCTTTGAGCCGTAAATCCTGAACCCTAAACCTAAAACCCTAAGCCCTAAAACCTTAAAATCCAAAGCCCAGACCCTGAGCCCCAATCCCTTACTACTGATGGATTCTGAAAGGATCGCCGCTGCCTACAGAGGGCGCTGTCAGTTCTCCAGGCCGGGCGTGAAGATCCTCCCAGTTTAGGTTTTCGGGTTTAGGGTTTACGGTTTAGGGTTCCAAACCCTAAACCCTGAACCTTAAGCCCTGAACCCTAAACCCTAAACTTTATGATTTCAAGAAGCCCTGAACCGGTAAAGGATTATAGTCCCCCTTAATTAAGTGGATAGAATATGG
>CAJNIZ010002643.1:0-11229 GCA_905231905.1 Symbiodinium pilosum
CAGATCATCATGTGACAGTTTCACATCGAAGTCGTTAATACCGCTCAAGGTAAAAGACCGCATCAACTGTGTTGCTTGCGTGTTTCTTCTTACCACTAGGTAAACACCAAAATAACTAATTTTATTATGAGTTCTGGTCGGGGGGGGGAAGTGCCAGGCCGGTGAAGCACTTTTCCTCTGCCGCAAAGACCGCATCAGTTTGCGAGGATTTTACGACTTAGGGCTTATAAGGCTTAGGGTTTAAGATTTAGGGTTTGAGGGTTTAGGGTTTACAGCTTTAGGGTTTAGTGGCAGATTGAGGGAATATGGCCCTTATACAGTCCCAATATACTGCATTCCCTTATTCCCCTATAACCCCAAACCCTAAACCCTAATCCCTAAATAATATGTTCCCCTATTACTCACTGACCCGCACTAGGAATTTCCATCCCAAAGTGAAGAGTTCTGGAATCCTCATTGCGCGGGGTGGGCTAGACGTGCTTGCAGAACAGCTGGTTGCTGTTAAGGAACTTAATTGACGTAAGTTACCGTACCATGAGTGGTCCGTATATAATGGGGTTCCTCATTATAGTAACCCTGAACCCTAAGCCCTGCATAACCCATAACCCTAAACCCTAATACCCTATGTAACCCTAAACCGTATATAACCCATATGTACCATTGTCTAAACTCCTAGTATTCCCCTTAATAACCCCTATAGTAGTCCCTTATATATCCCCTATATAACCCCCTGCAAGGAGTTTAGACTATAACCCATATTACCTTAACATCAACCCAGACAGGCGCAAGAGCCCAAATGGCCAGGCAGCCTACGTACCTGGCTTCAAGCCCAGGGTTCAGGATACCATACTATATATATATGTATATATGAGCTATAATCTAAATTCCCTAAAGGGGGGCTTATATAGGGGAGTACTATAGGGGTGATTAAGGGGGATACTAGGAGTTTAGACTATTGCTCATATTGAAATAGATCGTGAGGTATTGTACTATACTATAGTATACCATCATAGTTCATGTTACAGTACATGAAAGTCTCGGAAAGGCTCCAGAAAAGTGAAGCTGCTGCGTGGGATGGACGTGGAGTCGCCATCAGCGCTCCAGGCTTGCTGAAATCAGGGGAAGGCTTTAGACTATAAACCTTTTATTGTTCTAGTATTACCCCATGATGTCTGCAGATTATTCTTTCATTACCTTTATGTTATCGTTCTATGATCCTTATATGCTCATTATTGGGCTTCTGGACTCCCGCCCCAAACGTTTGAGTCATTTGCTTCGATACTCCAGGCGACAAGCACCTCGTACTACTATACTATTCTATACTATACCATACTTCACTATACTTCACTATACTTCACTATACTATATTTTACTAGACTGGTGCATGGTAAGCAGGGTCCTGTAAGCACTTGACTGTCTGCTACCATCATCTGAGAGAACAGGGCAGGCCGTGATAATGGAGTTGTGTTTTTGTCGAAAATATTTTAGGGGACTACTAGGGGTCCTTGTATATTTCTATTATACCACCATGACAGGGTGGGGGCTCCACCAACGTAATATAGTGCTTACTGCTCCAGTTTGCTTGCAAAGCGTAAATCACCGCAACTGAGCCTCAAAACCGTTGGCACAGATTGTACTAGTTGAGCTAGAGTCTAAACTATTTGAAGGGGGTTATATAGGGGACTACTATAGCGGTTCTTAAGGGGGATACTAGGCATTTAGACTATGATTCAGTTGGAGCTGGGAAGGCGTTGGCGCCGCAATTTCGCAGCCAGGACATTGGCAACCTAGCGCACCTGGGTATCGCAATACAATCTTTCAAACGAGCTGTAGTCTGAACTAGTCAAAGGGGTTATACAGGGGACTGGAGGGTTCCGATGATAGGGCTTATTAAGGGGGATGCTAGGAGTTTAAACTTTGTTTCAAATAGACCTCAGAAAGATACTCGCATGTATAGGGGCTTCTATTGTGGTCCCAGATTACTTGTACAAGTATAGTTTAAGGTATATCAAATAGACCTCAAAATGATACTGGCCGTTATTGAGGCCCCTACACTAGGTTTCTTCTTGATTTCAGCAGTTGCCAGCTGGTCCAGGGACTCTGGGTCGGCACCAGCAAAGCACCCGGAAGTCCATGGGCAGTCATAAGTCATACTTTTGATACCTCTAGACCCTGAACCCTAAACCCTAGATCATGTTCGAACCATAGATTTGGATAAGAATTCCCCCGTGGAGGAAAGGAACGGAACGGTGGTGTAGACCAGACATTGCCCGCGCTGGTAGCCCTACATTGCTCGTGTGATGGGTGCAGAAGACCGGGGGTAGAGGGTCAGCCCATCAGGAAGGACCCTACATCACTCATGTGGTAGGCGACGAGGGGTCAGCCTAATGGGTGCACTTTACACCCTACTTTGTGCGATGCCTTTCGTCCAGGACACCAAGATGTAGCGTCAGCTTTGTATCCCATACATTGCCTGTCTGCATTAACCGTCTGTAAGGTAATCAGGCACCCCAGCGCGTCCTGCTAGCCCCTGCAGTTTCTGGATTGTAACCGAAACCCTCAAGACGGGCCGCTAAATTGCGGGTTGCAAGGCAGAGGCCAGTTTTTTTTTCGTCCAAAGTATATAGAACCTAGAGGCTGGCTAGCTTGGGTGGACCCTAGGTTGCCAGTGTTTTGTTGCTCGCATTTCATTTTTCTGTGTACCAAGATGTTCGAGAGACGTAGGGCAAACGTGCCGGGTGCAAGCTACTTCGCACTTTTTGGGCCCAAAACAGCAGGGATGTACGTAAGGTCAGCACGCCAGTCGCCAACATAACATAAACCTCACATTGCCCGTGCGGTTGGCCAAAGCTACACGTTCCCGGTGGTTTTGGCCTAGACCAAGATGTAAGTGCGGTAAGCTTGCTTGGGTAGTAATCAGCTACATCACTCGTGTTTTCTGTTCATCCAGGATGTAGGATCAGCGGTTGGCGAAGCAATTTTGCAGATTTCTATCCCTCCGAGTCCTTCATTTCGAAAAAGACTCATCAGGCCCCCACACCCGAAAAACCTCAAACCCGTAAAACATCAAACCCTAAACCCGTTACCCTAAAACCCTAAACCCTAAATCCCAGAGAAGGTGCGTGGGGATGTTAAAAAAACATCCCTAAAACTGTGAGCACTAAACCCTCAAACCCTAAGCCCTTATACCCTAAAACCCTAAACCCTACAAACCCCAAACTCTAAATAGTAGTTTCCATTTCCTTTTCCATTATCCCTACATATCCCCTATATAACCCTTATTAACCCTACAATGTACCCTAAACCCTAAACCCTAAACCTTAAACCCTAAACCCTAAACCCTAACAAAAAAGACCACAGCTGAGGCAGGGCTCCGCACATTGTCGCACTGTGGACCCCTCGTTGCTGAAGACCATTGCAGACGTGTTGATGCTGCATTTAGGGTTAGGGTTTTGGGGCTTTGGGGTTTTAGGGATTTAGGGTTTTCGGGTTTAGGGGTTCAAAGTTTTAGGATTTCAGAGTTCGGGTCTCGACCTCAAGTACTTGATATCTTGGGGATTCAAGATTTTTAGTATCAACAGTAGGAAACCCCCAGAGGGTTCCTTTTAATTTCCCCAAACCCTTTTACCCTTGTTGGGTGCTGGGTTCCTTTATAAGGTTAGCCAACAACAAAAAGCGTACCGTGTTCTAATATGGCTGCGCTACCAAGGTACTGAACTCCAAGATTGCAGAGGTGGATCCGCAGGCTATGAGGGTCTGCAACGGAGAACAGGTTCAGAGAATGCATGGTTAATGGGAACCTGAACGCAGTCAGACATCTCGTCTTGCAATGAGGGCACCTGGAGGGTATACACCATCCCCCTAACCCTGATCTAAGAGAAATCCCTTCGGTTTCAGCTTTTGGTGATGTCTAAACCCTACCTAGACCCTCCAATGTAGTACCTTCTTGGTAGTCCTAATAAGAATCCTAACCCCAAAAAACATACCAAGCCCAAAAAGGAACTACATTGGAGGGTCTAGGTAAACCCTGAACGCGCAGGCGACGTCCATCACAGCTTGAGGATTTGCGAAGGTGCAGCTCCTTGGCGTGCTGCTCTTGGATGTGGCTTCTACTGCTTCTGAGTCTTGCCTTGTACTGGGCTCTTGTAGAACAAAATTTTACATTTTTATGGATACCTGGGTCCAATATCAATATAAAAAAAGATCTTTTGTAATAGTATTTCAAAAAGAACCCAGTTGTAGTACTTCGTAGTCCTCACACCATCCTCAATAATGGAGCAGGTTCCCCATAGTCCTTCAAATTCTCCATAATAATCAATCATATAGTTTCTGTCTTTTCCATTCCTTGAAAGCCAGTGGTAAGGAGTCCAAGATGCAGCAGCTTGGCCCACAGAGTGCCGCCAACATCGCACGGGCATTTGGCAAGGCTGGACAGGCAACTGGGTTGCTGTTAAGGAACTTAGTTCAAATTACTATATTGGGGAAACCTTAGATTTACGATATATATATATATGAATTACCAACTATGGTAGTTTAGGGTAAGTTTCTTAACAGCAACCCAGGCAAGGGCAGCAATGATGCTAGCAATTTCGCGGCGTGCTGTGCAGCTGGCGCGCGAAATGGGGCCACAGCAGCCAAGCAACATTGTGTGGTGATTTGGGACGCCGATGATTCTAGACGGGTGCCTGGCAGATGCAATGGGCCAGTCCGCAATGGAAAAACTGGAGCAGTTCGCACCACAGAATGCCAGCAACACCGTGCAAAATCCAGGAACCCTTCTTTTGCAAAAAAGATCATCAGTAGAGGCCCTCTTGAAGCACGGCGTCCGCACGATTGAAGGCTTTGGTGAGCAAGAATTAGCAAACACGGTTCAGGGACTGACGACGCTTGAGATCCTGGGCCAGCCATCCACGAAGATTACAACTGCACGGCTGTTTGAGTCGCTCCGTGCCCCTTCACCTCATAGCCTGGCGAACATCGCCCGGGACCTTACAAATTTGCGAGCCATGGGCCCAGTTCTGTTGAAGGCTTTGGTGAGCTCTGCAGTTGACAGAGGGAGGGAGCCTGGCGTGCAAGAAGCTGCGAACATGGCGTGAGAAGCCGCTGGGCTAATGTTTCAGGGCCAGCGGCTGCTTGCCATCACATCCAAACGCTTCAGTGACATGTCTACTCAGCCTCAACCGCAACACCTCTCCAACCTGGCGCGGGCACATGCGACCCCGGAGATGCTGGACAACCCTCCGATGTATGAACTTGCGGCAAGGTTCGTGCAGAAGATCCCGCAGAGTAGGCCGCAGCAGCCATCCACTACAGCATGGAGATCTGCTTCGCTTTCCTTGTTTAGCCGCTCTCTGACACAAGCCACTGCCCAGGAAGCCAATCAGCAGCTTTCAGAGTTCAATCCACAGGGCCCAGCAAACAGCGCATGGGCTCCAGCCATGTGGGGCTGCCATGATGAGGCGTTGATGGTGGCTACTAGAGACCGTGCTGCTTCACATCTGGCCAAGCTTGAGGCCGTTCAAGGGTTTGGGTTTTGGGTTTATAGGGTTTATACGGTTGAAGGTTTATAGGGTTTAGAGGTTTATTGTTTTTGGGGTTTTTGGGTACTAGGGTTTAGGGTGAGAATGTGCTACATCTGGGAAAAGCTTGAGGCCCAAGGCACCGCCAACTTGGTTTGGAGGAGCAGAGCCCTAGCCTCGGCGGAAGGCAGTGTCTTGGGATTGGGTTTAGGGTTCAGGATCAGGGTTTAGGGTTGTTAAAGGTCTAGGCGTCTTATTCATGCTGCTTAGCCTCAAGGCTATACTTTGAGAAGAAATGTCCAATAAGCTGGAGGAGACTCCTGTTGGCACGGGAGGTGCCATTGAGTTGGAGAAAGTTTTGGTTGCTTTGACTTACTGCCGGGGCGATCACTCAACTCCTTGCCAGGGCCAACTTTTGTTGTTTATGTTCGCCAGGGATCGTTTTCTTGCCGTGGCAAGTGCAGCTAAGTGGGCCTCCGCGTATTCCAACTTGTAACGTTGCCAAGCGCGTTTGAAGTCATCACGCAACAATGTTCAGGCATCGTGGAAACAACAAACCCGTCAACCCTAAACCCTAGACCCCTGAACTCTACACCCCTAAACCCTGAAGCCTAATCCCTTACAGCACCTGGGATTTCAAAAGCAAATTTGGCAGTTTTTTGAAAAAAGTGGCCCCTAGGGACTCCGAGACTCCATAGTGATCATAAGGGGATTATAGGGTTTAGGGTTTACGGGGGGATTATGGGGTTTAGGGTTTAAGGTTTAGGGTTTAGGGGATTATGGGGTTTAGGGCAGTTTGGGGCCGAAAGGTTTAGGGAAAGTTTAAGGTTTCGGGTGTCGGGGATTGTGGTGGTCCCTATTAGGGGTCACGTAGGGATGATTTTGCGAAATTCTTATTTCCCCGACGATGCAGGTTCGCTGTTTACGTCCTCGCCTGGCGCAATTGTTCCTGGGCTCCTCACAAAATTTCCTTGCCTTCAGTACCAACCACCAGTAAGTTTCCCGGGTCGTGCTGCTGGGTCTTAGGATCCGTAGACACAGAACCCCTGCATACTCAGCAGGTGGCCCGTGTCCTTCCTAATAAGCCCTGAATCCTACATCCTAAATCTTAAGCCCTAAATCCTACACCCCAAAGCTTGGTTCCTAGACTCTGAACCCTAAAGCCTAAACCGTAAACCCTAAGGGAAACCCTAAACCCTATATACCCATTATAGTAGTTTCCATTTTCTTTTCCATTATCCCCATATTATACAACTATATATACCCTATAATCCCTATATAACCCCAATATAACCCCAATACA
Source organism: Symbiodinium pilosum (assembly GCA_905231905.1). NCBI lineage: Eukaryota > Dinophyceae > Suessiales > Symbiodiniaceae > Symbiodinium > Symbiodinium pilosum. The sequence continues at coordinate 6,823 of CAJNIZ010002643.1, forward strand.
GTCACTATAGTAGTTTCTGTAGTTGACTGGAGATCCTAGGTTCCTAAATTGCGCGAGCTCAGCGCCCAAAACCCTGCGAATACCGCGCAGAGATTGGCGGTGGCAGATGACTCGCAAAAGCCGTTGCGGGGCACGGTTAAGTGTTTAGGGTTCAGGTTTATAGGGTTTAGGGTTCAAGGTTACAGGGCCATTATAGGGTTTGGATTTAAGGCGTAGGTTCGTTAAGAGTTCAGGGACTGTACTTCAGGGGTTTAGGGGCTTCGGGAAGCTTGTGCTCATGCACCCACCTGGATTTCCAAAGATCCAAAGAAATTACACCTTAAATCCTAAACCCTAAGTAAGATCCCCATATTCCCCATATTCTATCTACTTCATGGGGACTATACTCCTAAATTAATTACAAACACCTCCTCCCTTTTACCCTCAGAAGCCTGTTTTTGAGCATGCCTGCGCTAGAATCCACCAGGGGTGAGGGGACTGACTACACATGCAAATAGTACTTTCACGATACCGTCATGCTATTCATGACATGAGGTGCCCCGATCTTTGAAAAAGGCGCTAAACCCTAAACCCTAAATCCCTAAACCCTAAACCATGACTACCACATTCCCACGCATCTAAGCAAGTTCCAGGTGGGTCGTTTCCCCCATATACAGGCTTTACCTTACCCCGATATAGTAAGCCTGATATAAGGTACTGACCTGGTAACTCCCCACCACCCTAAACCCTAAACGCACCAAACCCTAAACGCACCAAATCCTAAACCCTACACCTGAAATCCTAAACCCTAAATCCGCTAAACCCTAAATCCGCTAAACCCTAAAACCTACACCTGAAATCCTAAACCCTAAATCCGCTAAACCCTAAACTTGAAATCCTAAACCCTAAATCCGCTAAACCCTAAACCCTAAACTAGGCTGATTGGGATGATTTCGCGCGTCACGCTCCAGCGAATCGAATCTCTCGCCGAAAACAGGTAGCCTCGACGTATTGGCTGTTGGGGGTTTATAGGGTTTAGGGTTTAGGGTTTAGGGGACTCGGGGGCGGCCTTTCAGACTTGCGTAGGACTTATTTGAAGGGGGCTACAGGGATTTAGAGGGTTTAGGGTTTAGGGTTCATGGATCTTAGTAACTACTGATGACTGGGCTTAGAACTCTAAACTAAAATCCCTCTAAATGGGCTTAAAGGGGTTATCCCAAGTATAAGTAGGGGTATCATCCCAGTTATAAGTAGTTACTGAGTTCCATGGGCCTCCAAGTAAGTAGGAGTTATGTAAGCTTATCCTCGCCCCCTAAAGTCGATAGACTATGGGGTATATGGGCAGCTTATTATGATTTTGGGGCAGCATTCTATCTACTTAAGGTGGCACTATAGGCGTCTTGGGCATGTACAAAACGGATTCTGAGGACAAGGGGGTCGTTTGCACGAAGCATCCAATTCTCTTGGGGTGTGTTCAATCCCTAAACCCTAAAGCCTAAACCCTAAACCCCTAAACCCCCCAACCCCTAAACCCTTAAACCCTAAACCCCTAAGAAATGTGTTCAATGATGTAAGTCCTGGGGGGCGACCTTACTGGCTTCAACAGAAGCAGGTTAAACTCTGCAGCACTCGACGCTGAGCATACTCCGCTTTAAAAAGAGGGTTTCCAAATTATTCTCCCGGAAACTAACATGGAAACCCAAAAGGGGCCCTATAAAGACTAGAGTCCTTCTAAACGGGGACTATATGGGTTTCCATGTTAGTCTGGGGGAGTGTATTCTCTTGTAGGATGCCGTGGTTTCAGGGTGCGTGCGGCTGACTTGTTCTGCGTGCAGTTGATGGCCACACCTAGGCTGCTAACAATGTAGATGGCCTGGTGGATCTTTATGGGGATCACCCCCAAAACCCAGAACCACCTGGTCTTGGGTATAGGTTGAGGATCCTGAGATTCAGCGGCCAGGTGTCTGGCCCACGGGTAGAAAAGCATGTGACTCCTTAAAGGGGTGTTGTACATTGGGCTATATAAGGATTTACAGGGTTCAGGTTAAGGGTTTGGGGCTTAAACTCCTTCAAGGGGGGCTGTATAGGGGGTTATATTGGAGATTATTATAGGGGTTATTAAGGGGGATGCTGGGAGTATACAGTATATAGCTCATGTGCCCTTACTGTTGAGACCCATGACCTTGACGTGCTGTAGTACCGTACTTCCCTAGGTATAAGGTACTTAGGGTCATGCAGGTTTTTCTAGTACCCGCCCTATGAACCCAAGTATAATCCCAGCTTCCATTTCATTTTCCATTTTCTTGTCAATTTGATTCTCCATGCTGGGGGCCTAAACCCTAAACTCCATATCCCTCAACCCTGAACCTTAAACGCTAAAGCCACCCTAAACCCTAAACGCTAAAGCCACCCTATGTTAACTTACAGAAGCCTGAGCTCCCCACCAACTCTCCCACACTCGGTTTCGGGTTTAGGGTTTAAGGTTTAGGGGTTCAGGGTTAGGGTTTAGGGTTTAGGGTTTAAGGTTTACGGGTTCAGGGTTAGGGTTTAGGGTTTAGGGTTTCAGGTTTAGGGTTTAGGGGTTCAGGGTTAGGGTGTAACGTTCTCTATTGTGCCAGCTAGCTGGGAGCACAAAGTGCTGCGGCTCCTGTAACAGCCAGTAGTGCTGCGCCGGGGGCATCCCAGAGGCAGAGAGGTCAGAGTTGAGCACCTCAGGAAAAAGGGTTAGGGTTTAGGGTTTAGGGTTTCTGGTAGACGTGTTGTTTGAGCAACAATTCCGAAAATAATTGAATGCTACGATTATTCTTCCATATTTACGCTAGTGTTGTTAAGAATAATGTTAAGAGGAATCTTCATATTGACCTAGGTGGACCCTCACCCAGGAATAGTGACTATGAGGCAGAATGATGAGCAAATTTTGGCTCTGTTACATTCCCTTTCGACCACTATCACGGGGTGGGGGGTCCACCTTAGACCTACTTGCCACGTTGTGGTGCCTGTTTGATCGTCAGGGGGATTGACCAGTGATTTGGATCCCCATACCGCAGGCGGAAGGAAGAACTTGCAATCTGCGTTTGGGATGCTAAGAGATCGAGGTCAAACGTTGGGTCTGTAAGAATCCAGCGCAAGAGTCGCCCACAAAACAAATCCGTGCCATAGTGCCAGTGGGTTTGCCCTCAGGCAGTCGACGCCAGAGCGCCATGAATTGGTGGCTAAATGCACCTCTGGCGGCGCTTTACTGGGTTGCTGTTAAGGAACTTTAATTAAGTTACTATATTGGGGAAACCCTATTATTTACTCCATATACCCATTATGGTAACTTAATTTAAGTTCCTTAACAGCAACCCAGTTTGCTGTTGTTGACTTTGACTCTAGCTCCGCCACCCTAGACTCCGGAGCCTCAAACCTAAACCCTAAACCGTGCTTGGAGGGTCAGAGAAACTTAGTAAGGGGGTTAAAAACCGTACAACCCATGTAGTAACCTTAATTATCCCCATTTTTGATCTACTTACTAAGTCTTCCTGACCCTCCAATTGTGGGAACCTTACAGCTGCACATAAGGGGTCCAAGTATTTGTCATGCATACCCCCTTCTACTCCCCCTCCCTGTTATCCCCCAAAGGTTCCACCTCAATTGCAGTTTTTTGCTGGGACAGTTAGGCTAAATTAGGCTTACTTGAGCTAGGGGGCTCGTACAGGGGGGTTAGTAGGGGGACCTATGGTTTTTTCACCATAAAGGATCCTTCGGACCCTTTTTGTGTGCAGTTGGAGACTGAATTCTTCGACTGCCAGGCCTGAGTGAGCATTTCAACCCCTAAGCTCTATTTCGGCTAAACCTATCCCAAACATTCCGGTCTCTTTATAGGATGTAAGTATATATAAAGCTAGCTATCAACTCACGTGGAAGCGGTGATTTTCGACCATCTTTGCCACCAAGACAAGAAGCACTTTCTTCACCGTATATGAGCAGGCTTTCTATTTGTTTGTGATGAGTGCCCTATGTGTACACTTTTGTTGCACGTGCTGTAGAGTCGTCCATGGCACGCCAAGATGTTGAATGCATCATGTTATGGTCCGGCTGAAGTAGATAGAATCTAGTTTTGGGCATGCTATACTAAGATCCCCATATACCCCATATTTTATCTACTTAAGGGCGACTATACCCTAAGCCCTATACCCTAAAAACCCTAAATAGTAGTGTCCATTTTCTTTTCCATTATCCCTATATAACCCAATATAGCCCGCCAGTCCAGGTACCTTCATTCTGGCTTTAGCTTGGGCTTTGGCCTTTGCAAATCTACTGGAAGAGGAGGTTGGCTTGATGTTGTTGACAAAGCGCCGTCTTGAAGCCTCTGTTTTGGTAACAGGGTTTAGGGTGTAGGGTGTAGGGTTTTCGGGGTGTAGGGTGTAGGGTTTTACGGGTTTAGGG
>CAJNIZ010002644.1:0-19846 GCA_905231905.1 Symbiodinium pilosum
GGGGTTTAGGGGTTTAGGTGTTTAGCGGTTTAGGGGTTTAGGGTTTAGGGGTTTAGGGGTTTAGGGTTTAGGGGTTTAGGGTTTAGGGTTTCGGGGTTTTAGGGGTTTAGGGTTTAGGGATAATGGAAAAGAAAATGGAAGCTACAGGGATTATCGGGATTATATAGGGGTTATATAGAGATTATAGGGTATATATTGGGGTTATGTAGGCGTAACACACAAGAACATGGAAACTATTCAAATGGGTTTAGGGTTTAGGGGTAAGGGGTAAGGGTATACATGATGCGACACATTTTCCAACATAGGAAATGGAAAAGAAAATGGAAGCTACTAATTCAGGTTGAAGGTTTAGGGCTCAGTTATATTCCACCAATAAAGGAGAATCAAATGGAACTTAAAATTGACATCAAATGGAAACTGGTGTTGCATAGTGGCTTGTAGGGTTGAAGTTTCCTGATATCAGGGGTACCTTGTTTGCGAGGTCCTGATAAGAAGGATTATAGCATTTTTGCGAAATATGCAGACAGAGGAATACAGGAATGTTTGGGGGTCTCTAGAGATCAATAGTGATGTACAGGGATGTATAGGGACATTCAGGGGTACATGGGGGTGCAAAGAGATATTGAAGGGTATATCGGGATGCATAGGGATGTACATGGATGTAGTGAGTTAAGGATATACGTGTTGTGTAGTTTTCATGCTTGGGGGTCGGAGGGTTTGGTTTTCAGTTTCGTGTTCGGGGTGTAGCTTCTGAGGTTTGAGGGCACGGTGTTCGAGGGTTGGGTTTTCCGTTTCTGGTATAAAGTTTGGAGCTTTGGGTTATGTGCAATCTTCTAAACCCAAAACCTTAAACCGACTGTATTGGTAGCGCGGGATTTGAGGTTGGGGCTTGGGATTTATCATCTTACCCCGGAATCCCAGACCCTAGATTCATGGTTTAGCTTAGGTTATCAGGCTTATGTTTTAGGGCATAGAGCGTGACGGCGGTAGTTTCGGGTTTTGGGTCCTATCGTTGAACAACTGGGGTACCCAGGGTTTAGGGTTTAGATGCCCCGACTCTACTTGGTGTTCCCTGCCTTTGTTTTTTGTCGCGAAGAGTTTTTGTATGGACAATTTTCTCGTCATGTTTTAGGGTTTTTTCTTTGGGATGCTTGAGCTTTTTTGGTGTTGCTTCCCCATGCCGCCTCATGCTCTTCCACGTGGCACCAATTTTCCGTGGGTGGGTAAGGGGTGGCAGTGTAGCTATTCGAAAGCCTGTTCTTCGACCGCATAGCGCAGAGAGTGATTGGGACCGGTTGACGAAAGGGTATCGCAAATCTTGAGTTTTGGTTCCAGGTTTGCTTCATTTTCAGCAAATGAAACATGGGACCCTTTGTGCACCCACCGAGGACTAGCGCCGCAGAAGTCTTTTGGAGTCATTCTGCCCCCTACACTCCCCGTCGCCCCGACATGATCCCCTTCTTGTATCAGGTACCTTGAAATTTCTCGGAATCGGCTTTATATCCTTCCTGAAATGTGGCTTTTTTTTATCCCGATGCTGTTCCCCTGCTTTGGGAGCCCCCAAGGACAACTCCCAAACGCTTCTGACATCTGAGCTCTACACAATGCCCAAATCTTCTTGTAATGAATTTCCCAGGCCCACGTGCCCCTGAGTAAGATTTAGGGTTTAGAGTTTAGGGTGGAGGATCCTTACTAAAATTTGACTCTGTTGGCAGGCATGGCGGCGACTTCGCCGGGCTCCGGTCCAAGCTAGACTACATCAAGGGGACCGGCTGCCAGGCGCCGTGTGGAGGTGTTTGTGAAGGGCCCTTTAAACAGTAATTCGGGATGTTGATGCCCCTGATCATGTTCATCGCATTTTCAGTGTCCTTTGCTGGGTGCTCGCTTGGGAGAGATACCGGTCCAGTACTTTGGGTGTAGTTTTAACCTGAGTTGGTAAAGCTTGTTTTGGAGTTGTGACACCAGAATTTCTGCCGCCGCCGCCGATGCCGCAGCGGTGGCAGTGGCAGCAGCTGCAGCATAGGAGATGGACGAGCAAAAGGAGGAGTTGAAGTGTGATGACCTCTCAATTTAGAATCCTCAAAACACCAAAGCCTCACCCAAACTCCGTAGCACGAAGGCTATCTGGATCTCCCCTGTTTTCCAGAATGGGTCGCAGCCTCAGCCCATCTGGTTTGGGTTGAGGGTTCCTCTTCTTCTTTGAGTCCTTAAATCTACTTGGTCCCGCCAACATTTGAGTCTTTGCTACGACGTGTCCCTACATGTGTTCCTACCATTTTGGGAACAGTAGCTTATGCAAGCTCTTTGCCATCCTGCAAACTGTCGCAAGAACGTAGTAGCATCAAGCATCCGAAAGTTTTGTTCAGGCACAATTACAATCACCAGTTTCCATGCAATTTTCCATTACGAGGATTGGGGTTACCAAAATTCTCCTTATTACCTGCCTTAACTCCCTATATGGCTATTGAAGCCTTTTTATTTTCCGTTTCACTTTCCATTTTGTTCTCCTTTATAGGGAATGCGGTCGCCACGCGGCTCAGAGTCTTGCTGAGATACAATTGCTATCAGCGGTATGCCCAAAAAGGCTTCAGCAAACCCTAAACCCTAAACCCTTGAACCCTTGAACCCTTGAATCCTTGAACCCCTAAACCCTAATCCTTAACCGCGTGGCTGAGGTACAATTACTATCACCAGTATGCCCAGCAAGACTTCACCCTCTTAGACCGACGGCTTGGGACCCTCGAGGAATTGAGGGCGGGGAGCACAGTCTGCTGCCGGGTTTTCAGGGACTATACTCACAGGTGGTTAGAAGCAAGCAAGGGAATATAATCCCGAGACAATCCCTTTATACAGGGGTTATATAGGGATGATATCCTCATATTCCCTACTAGCCACTAGAAAGTATAGGGATGTAAGCGCTGGGAGCGGATAAAGCAAGGGTCTAGGGCTCAAGGCTCGTGGTTTCGCCGTGCAAGTGCATGTTAGTGCCAGTGTCGCATTACTATCATTTTTCAGTTTGCAATTTGAAGAAGTATTCTACGTAGCTTGGTTGGGATCCTAACCTACTCGCCCATCATTGTCTGCTACCAGACACATAGATACACAAGTGGGTCCACAGGTTCAAAGCATCCATGTGGCATGAGAGGTGCTTAAAGCATGGACGTCCGTTACAGTTACACCCCCAAATATCGCTGTCCGATAGATTACTCTCGACATCTGGAGCTGAACAACTTGAGGCCTTGACTCGAGATGCTCATGATCGGGGCATGTACGTGATCATTGCTCCTGGCTCAGCTGCGGGGATCTATGTCACCTGCAGACTGTCCGTGCATCAGTAGAACATCTAACAACCATGCCAGCAAGATGTGGCTCTGATGGTAGCAACAATGATGCTGCAAAAGTAGCAAGTGTTCCGTACGGAAGGAACAGTAAGCGACAGGCTTGTGATTGACCCGGAACACTGTTACAGTCACACGCGAATTTGATGCTTTCAAATGTGTTGCCCTCTCCAAGATGTACTGTGGTCGTCAAGGCATCGAGGAAAACATTCATCCTTAATGTGTGTTGCAGCTTGTTTCTCTTCAGGATGTAGTCATGAACCACATGGGCAACGAGTTCTTCTTTGAGGGCCATCAGGGCGACACGGTCAGGGCCGCAGCATCTGAGACACGCAAGTGTTTGTTTTTGGGTAAATTACAAATGTTCGGTTTCCTCTTAAGTCCCCAACGTGCCGTTAGTCCTGAGGATGCACTTTGGGGACGCTTGTAAGGAGGAATCTGCAGAAACCCCACATTTGATTTGGGAAGCTATATTTTTCACATTTTTCAGATGTATGAGGTGGTCTGATATATTCCCCCTGGTAGAAGGGACTTCTCCAAAATCACAATTAACTCCCCATATACTCCATATTCGAATTAATCAAGGGGACTATACCTGGATGCTCTCGGATGCCTATGCATCTCGCAGATCTTCCCCTCAGCACCTGGCGCTCCTTCAAGTGGTCCCGTGGCAATGCCAACTATCTCCACGCATCTTTTAATAAGAAACTAGGTCCCGGCACATACGCCTTGACCCCCTGATTGAAACGTTGTCACAGGGTCTGGCTTGGGGCCTTGTAGGTGGGTATCTGAGGGGACCTCACTTCTGAATAGTTTCGATGTGTATCTATGCGTGTATAACATAGAGAGATATATGACACACAGGCATGAAGCGTCCCCAAAGAAGACCTAGCATGCAGCACCGGCCAATATTTGATACTCGGGGGACGGGTTGGGTTCATATCATCAGTTTCTCACCAGAATGCAACCCTCAAGAGGACCACAGAGCCTAGACTCTAAACCCTCAATCCTATCAGTGGGAGGGGATTGGAAGGGGTAATTGGCATCAGCTCGAGGCTCCTTTCCGATTCCACGAGAACCATGGTCTTAGGGAATACAAGCCTGGGCCTCAGAGCAAGGGGGGCTCCTGTACCGGGCTACTATTCCTACTGTCATTACGATTATGATTACTATTGTTCTTATTACTATTATTCTTCCTGCTACTATTACGGTTATTACCGTTCTTAGCTACAATGAGCCCTGTCTAAGGAAGACTGGTATTTGGGAAGATAGTGAGGTCTAGTGAGGATTGCGGAGTTCGAGGAAGATAATATAGGTAACTACCCGCCACAGACACCCAACTTCCATTTCATTTTCCATTTTCTCTTTTATTTGATTTTCTATTCTGAGGGTTATGCCGCAACCCCAAACCCCAAAGCTGAAACCGTAAACCCCAAGCCCTAAGCCCTAAATAGCAGCTGCCATTCTTTTGTCATTTGGTTTTCCATCAGTGGATGTGTAAATATTTGAGGAAGTACTGGGGACACGAAGACTGCAAGGGTCTGGCCAAGCCGTCCACAACTTGCTGTAAGCTACGGTTTAGGGTTTAGGGTTTATCGTCGTATAGGGATATGTTACCACAATACTGGAAAATCAAAAGGAAAATCACATGGAAACTTGGCTTATGCAGGGGTAACTCCGTGCGAAGTCATGTGAACTACTGTCAATTCTAGGTTACCAAGGGACCACCAAGGGTGGACATAAGGGGTCCCCTTGCTAGTTTAGTATAGTCCATAGTCTAGTCCCTCATAGGAACCCATGTTCCTTAATTGCAAGGGAAAGTTTGACTGTAGCTCATGTACTCCCAAAGCAGTATGTATCTTCATTATCGTCCTTACTGCAGGGACCTCAAACTGGGAGCCTTAATTTTGAGGGCACCCTGCCGATTGAGGGATTTGCACTCAGGTTGGCTTGCGCCCTCAACTCAACCCTTTGCCCTGAGGCTGATCGCACGTCGAGCTGCCAGCGACCTCTACGACACACCAGTGCGCACTTGGGGACTTTGCTGGGTTGCTGTTAAGGAACTTGATTTAACTTATCAAAATGGGTATTCATATAGTAAGTAATACGGTTTCCCCAATATAGTAACTTGAGTTAGGTTCCTTGACAGCAACCCAGTTTGCCGGCTGTTGAGGATCTAAGAAATGGTTACCCTTCGCACTACTTCCATGCTTGGATCAGACCTGAGCCTCAGTTGGGTGCTTCCATTGGAGCCATAATGGAGAATCAAATGGAGAAGAACATGGAAAATTAGATGGAATAACACCGTTCGAAGTCCCCTATATAGCCCCTTTAAGGAGTTAAGACTATGGCTCACTTGTTGAATCATTGGGGGGGGTCTGGGAGCAGGAAAGTCAGCAGAGCAGACGCAGCTTTTGCCCAGCAGTCCAAACGGGGCAGGCCGGAAAGCAGCCCTACATGGACTTCTATTACAACAACACCTGGGTTCCAGAGGCTCGCAATGCATGTGGGAGTTTCCGAGAATTTGGGGGGTATCCTTAAAGGGGGATATAGGGGCTATATAGGTTATATAGGAGTGTATAAGGTTTAAGTTTAGTGTTTCCCAGAATTAGGGGTACCCTTTGCTGGGTGTCCCTATATTAAGGACTATAGTATTTTTGTTGTCTTTATTTTGGACCCCTATTTTGCGAAGCTACCATGTTTGCCCCGTGTGCTGCGGGATGTCGGTGTTGTCGCAGTATTTCATTCTGGCACAGTCCCATGGCTATCAGATCAGAATCTGATTATAGGGTCTCCATGATTTTAAGAGATCATTCCAATAAGACTTTGCATCCAAGAAGTAATCTCGATTAATTTCTAATATTGCTATTTGCATGACGGAAGTTCTGCTTGTGCTGCTGTTACTATTGCTGTTACTTGCTATCCCTAAATCCTAAACGTTGAGCCCTGACTACTACTATCTTTCACAACGCCATCACGAAGCGACTGCAGATTGAAGACACCAGGCACAATATGCCAGCCCTTTCTACGGACAATACGGCGAAGTGGCGGCCACAGAAGATGGTGTCCATTCGCTTATGTCCGTTTCAGGATCTTGTAAGCATGAATCCGATTTTTGGATGTTGGGTGTCGGACCGTTTAGGGCTAGGTTTAGGGTTGGGGCAGCTTCTCTCAAGTTAGGAGGCACATGTAGAGAATACCAAGAAATGAGGGGCGTCCCATCGAAGAATATTTTTGAGAAATCAGGGGTCTTATTTTGGAACATACGCGAGAGTTGTGCAATCAGCCGTATACTCCTCCAGGACACCGTTGTAGTCACATAAATGAGGTCTGTTTCGAGAAGTCCCTGGAATTGGGGTCTTCTCTTGCATCCTTATGAGTGTGTCCTGGGGTTTTGGGCGGCGAGCCCCTCGCCACAGTCGCCTGGGACGGAAATAATGAAGTTGGACAGGTCACCATCCGCTTCCATGGACAATTGAAGCCGCTGCGACCCCCTTCATGTCGAGGGGGTGATGCCTTCAGTTTCAAGCATTGCCTCGCCCGCAAAGGGGATTTCGATTCAGTTGTGCTCAAGGGAACCAGCTGAGTTCGATTTTGTCCTTAGTCTCGCTGCCGGCGCGTGTGTGCGTGTGTGTTTGGTATGACCTCTCCATGCCCCATCTGTTAGTACCCTCATGAGGGATCACAGTGTGAAGATCTTTTGTTCCTGAGAAGCGGGCTGTGTTGCCAAGTGCCCAAATCCAAGCTAAGCTGCCCGGCTCGGGGCAGATCCGCGGAGGATGGGGTCCCATTTTCGGATTGAGGGGCGCAGAGCGCGGAACTCTGGCTGGATCTCCCCAATGACGTAAGCGGTGGGGGGAGAGAAGGTCGGGAGGGAACACTTCCATAGCCCGGAGTGCACTCCAGGTCGTTCCTCACTCACTCACTCACTCACCCACTCACTCACTCACTCACTCACTCGTTGCAAGTTGTCCTGTCTCCTTGCGGGGATGAAGCTTACAACTAAAGGGGAGGTGGAAAGGTCTGCGTAATCCAATGCTCTACGTTACTGTCAGCTGAGGTGTAAGATTCCCATTGTTGTTGTTTCAAGTGTATCATTATTGTCATTGTTGCCAAGAGTATTCCTTAGGGGTACCATTTTGCGGGTCCCCATGGCCTGAAAAGCACCAGCTCCGCAGAGCGCAGTAGGCGAGTTTCCCCAACCTTATGATTTCGGACCCATTGGGGAAATATTGGGGGTATATTGGGATCGTGGAAAAGAAAATGGAAATGATTATAATGGGTTCTATATGGATTATAGGGTATATATTGGGGTTGTAATGGGATAATGGAAAAGAAAATGGACGCTACTGTTTAGGATTTACAGTTTATTTGGTTTCATTGTGTAGTGGTGTTTGAAAATAGTAGAATCCTTATTCTGGGGACCCCCCAAAAGGTACCCCTAATTTTGGGAAACCCTTCTGTGGACCTTTGACAAAGGCCGGCCATGCCTGACATGCTTGTAGGCCCCCAGCACCAGTTTTCATTTTAGCGTTTCTGAGCCTAGAGTACATCCTGCAAAGACAGACCCAGCTGCAAGTCTTGCTCTTGCATTCCGGGAGGAATCAGGACTATCAACACCAGGGTGGCCGGGGGTAGCCTCGTGCAGCCATTAAGGCCGCGTGGGATCAGGGCCACGGGACCTATGACGGCCGCACGCCCAGAGCGTCCAAGCAACTTTGAGGGCAGCATGTCTAGACCTGAGCTGAGAGAACCTAAGCAAGAGAGTGATGCAGCCAAAGAAGAAGCCGTCTTTAGGGTTTGGCGTTTAAGGGAGTAATTACTGTAGCATCTCTTCAAAGACCGGAGCTGTCCACGCGTCTCAGACAGCATATTGAGTAAGACGATTTCATCAAGTGAGCTACAGTCTAAACTCCTTAAAGGGGGGCGAAATGGGGAGTGACATAGGGAACTACTGTAGGGGATATTAAGGGGACATACTCAGACTATAGCTCAAGTGTGTTGCATGATTCATCTTCATCAGTCCTGAACCACCCTACAATCCGTTTCTTGATTACGATGCATCCCCACTCCCCAAATAGCAAGTACTCCCTTTTGTTATTATACTCCAATAGGGGGGGTACTTAATTGCAGGCCCGTGAGGTGTCTTATAGCAGGGGGTTAGTTGAGTCAGCTGCATGTTCAGCTTCCGACAAGTTGGGCACGGCCCTGACATGAGTCGCGAACAGAGCAGCACCTGAGTCGGGAACGTCGCGTCGTCAGCGTGGAACATGAGTGGAGAACATGCGCCAGCAACATGAATCAGAGGGCTGGAAAGGCGGGGTGGAGCGGTGAAAGGGTAGGGAGGGTCAGTTGGAGAAGCATGTTGTTCCCGACACCGATACTGCTGGCTCCCAACTCCTGCGCTGATTCTCGACACGTGCTTGTGTCCGTCCTTAACTCCCCTTTTGCCCATTATTGACTTGAACCTTGCTTGCTCCTGACTAGTGTGGCCGACTCACCTTTCATCCAGACGAGTACAGAGCGGAGCAGAGATTTTATTGGCCGCCCAAAGCATGCCCGAATGAATCCTGAATCTTGCCTTTTCAGGTTCAGATTTCCACCACAACGGTGATCTGCAGAACTATGCAGACCCCTGGGAAATCAATGCCTGGCCCCTGGATCCAGCAGGATTTTAACCCTAGGTGGGTAGTTTAATGCTGGAAACGTGTCTACAGGGATTCCAGAATGTTCCTGTAAAGCTTGTAGGGCTCCCCGATGCACCATTACCCGTATTATAGGGAACCCCAAAACGGGGTACCCCTAATTTTGGGAAACCCCCACTGATCGTTTTGATCTCCCAGCACTTTCTCATGCTGGCTAGTAGGAAGATGGTTCATGTCCGAAAGTATCCACGCTGAACTGCTTTTGTAGATTTGCGTGTTTCCCAAAATTACCCAAGTAATGGAGAATCAGATAGAAAAGAACATAGATCATGAAATGGAACTGAGAGTACCTAGTGGTTTGTAGGGTTGGGGTTTCCGAAAAATTGTGGGGAACCTTTTTTGGTGTTCCCATAGTAAGGATTATGATGTATGGCTCTGTAAGAATTCGAGAGGTACCTTTCTGCAGTCCCCATAGTAAGGATCATGCTAGTCGGGGGTCCCGCTGTTTATGGAAATTACCATAATCATCGCTGAGGGCCTTGACTCGACACTTTTGCATGGCGTTTTGAAAGAACAATCTCGTTGTGAACGGAAGAAAACACTGGTAAAGATGCCTTTCAATAGCATGTGCAGATGGACCCGCAAGAATGGGGAAGCCTTCCATGCTCTCTCTACGACCCACATGTCTTCCAGAGCCCATCTCCCTAAACCCTACGCTCTAAACCGCTAACCATTTCCGCCAGGCCAATTTTAACAATTATGATGCTCAGGTTGCCAAAATCTATGGCACCATGGATGACCTGAGACTGGAGCACAGCCGCGTACAGGACTGCCTGCTAGGTTTTTAACTGCGTGTCCATTTCTGGGTGTTTTGCGAGGTGACTGCTGCGTCAACATATTGCGATCTCCTGCTGTGGAGGCTGTTATTTTGCAAAAACAAGAGGCAGGCCTGTTCCCTCCTTGTCATTCCAATCCAAGCGATACACCTAACATGACATAATTCCAATCCTAAGCCCGAAGCCCTAAACATTGTGACAGTCAGAGCAGCTTGCGGAAGGACAAGTATATTGCCATGACGCAAGCCCTCATCCAAAGCGCGGATGTAGACGGCTTCCGTGTAGACACGCCAATGCAGGCCAGTTGCAGGGTTTCAACACGCACACCTCTCTAGTTCGAAGCAATTAGGAGGCGCTCAGTCTGGGATTTGAGATTTCAGTGTTAGGGTTTGGTATCTATTGATAGACCTGTTGGGGCTTAAAGGTTTCGAGGATTGGTGCTTAGGGCATGTGCTCTTCGGGCACTTCAGCTACTTCCAGTCTGCCAATACTGCTTAGGGTCTAGGATTCAGGGTTTTAAATTGGCAGGTTCGCCTCCAAAAGTGAATGATTCGCTTCAAATTTGTAAGTCCGTGGGCATGTGGACATTCTGAAATGGGAGGCCTAATATGCAGCCACATCTTGAGATCCCGGCGCTGACACACGAACCCAAACCCTACATGGGAATTTTTCCGGTAACCTGAATGGGATTTTTTGTTGTAGTCCGTGTACATCCTCTAGGGCTGGCAGGCTTGAACCCCACATCGCAAACCGCAACGCATAAACTGTTGACGGCTTGGGGAAGAAATGCCAAGGGGCCAACATGAAGCCGCATGGTGATCTCGATCTTGTTGAGGGCCCGCAGAGATTGGCGAACCATCAATGGGAGGAATTGGCGAAAAGGGAGGATCAAGCAGAGATGGCCCAGGAAACTGCAGACGAAGAAAAGGAAGACGCAGCCACGTAGCTGCTGCAGTGCTGGAAAGGCGTGATGCAAACAACTCTTGCACTCTAAGCCCTCAGCCCGACACAACCAAACTCCTGATCCTTGTCAGCCCAAACAGCCTGACACTAGCAGGTTCCCTTGCCCTTCTACAAGCGCTGGGCCGAACACTTGGGCGATCTCAGGGTTTGGGGTCGAGGGGTTTAGGCTTTGGGGTTTGAGGTCAAGGTAACAGCTAAGCATATATATATATATGTATATCCACAATATTACCCCTATATATCCCCTCATATAACCCATTGTAGTAGTTTCCATGTTATTTTCCATTGTCACAATGTTTGAACCAGGAATCAGGCCCCTCATGCTGTTTTGAGCAGATTTGAGGAATTCAGGTTTAGGAGTGTGCATCTAAGGGTGTAGAGCGAGGGATAGCCCCTTGTCAGGTGCTGTTTCGACGGATGTTCTGGTGACATTGTTTCAAGGAATTGCCTGAGCTTATGCCAGAATTCGAGATACAGGTCCGAAATGTTTTCTTTTCATTTATCTCGTTGACCCCCCTGAACATTAAGCCCGTTCCTAAGTAGATTCAAACCCTGAAGCCTAGCTCTGTGGAGACCAAAGCAGAACGAAGCCAGCATTGGAGTTTCTCAAATGCGCTTGAATTTGATTCCCTATAGGCCTATACTAACCCTAACCCTAAAACCTAAAACCCTATAAGCTTATAGAAACCCCCTTAATCCCTTTGTCACTTTGTACTCCTGATAGTATATCCCCAGGGTCCCTCCCGGCCCCACGTTTGAGAAACGCCCCTGTCTTCTCCGGGATCTCGCAAGCCGAGCCCAGTTCTACGTACTATTACTATTAAGTAGTAGTATCATCATTATTGATATCTTATTTTTGCTATGATTGCTCTTATTCTGGTCTAGTTATTGCTATTATGAGGAGATTGCTTCCCTAAACCCTAAACTCTAAACCCTAAGTCCTAAACCCTAACTCCTAAAACCCTAAAACCCTAAAGCCCTAAAGCCCTAAACCCTAAACCCTGGGGTTCTGCAGCACTTTGAGACTGAGAGTTGCTAAGCTGGTCCTTCTCCAGACGCACCACCGGGGAAAGCACTGCCTTCAAACACTTACCTGGGGTTTAGTAGGGAATATGGGAATATGGAAGGATTCCCCACACTGCAATAGGGTTTAGGGTTTAAGGTTTAGGGTTGAGGGTTTAAGGTTTAGAGTTCAGTTTTTTTTCTTTTTATGTGGACCCCCCACGCTGTAGTAGTGGGATAATCGGAATACAAGAGGACCCTAATGTAGTCACCATTCTCCCTTATAGTCATTATTACTGGGTGGGGTTCCACCTAAGGAATATGTTCTATAGGGATTCATAGGGATTTCATTCCCTACTAAGAAGAACCAGTAAGAAAAGAGATTTCCTCATCAAAAAGTGAACAGCTTAGTGGCCTTTGTGGGGATTGTTCCAAACACTTTCCAAGCTTATTTAAACTATAACCCACATAATCCTTATAAAGCTCTCTATGTGTATATATATAGAGCAATTTCCATTTCATTTTCCAGTTTCTTTTCCATTTGATTCTCCATTGAAGGGGGATATTGCAGCCATGGAATGAATCACGGCTCCCACGGCTCAGGCCCCAGCGATTCGAAATTTCGCAAAGTCTCTGGGGAAGGACCCGTGAAGATGCTTTCCTCTGTCATTCTCCCAGACAAGGTATACAAAAGATCCTAAGTAGACTTTAGGTTGGGCCCCCACCCACTAATAGTGACCACAAGGGGTAATGGTAATTATATTAAGGTCCTTATATAGTCCTAGTAGCCCACTATTAGTGGGTGGGGGCCCAACCCAAAGTAGACTGCAGTCTTTTTCAAAGTGATCTCGTTATATACGGTCCTTTGGGAATTAGGAAGGGGCCAGGAAAAAGATGCAGCTGCAGCTTGCCTGAGTAGTAGTCACGCTTTGCAGGGGTGTCAGGACAGCCAAAAAGTAAGAATAATAGTAGAAAAAATCGTAATACCTCTAATAATAAGAACCGCCTGCTGGCCTGAACAGCCCTTCGTGTTTATTCAGGACTCCTTATCAGGTGCGTATGTCATGGGAGCTCTGAAATAGCCAGTGGAGCTTCGTTGATACTCCTCATTCAAATATGAAAAGAATTGTTAAAGACGAAAGGTTTGGGGTGGAGGGTCTGAATAACTAGAACGCCCCAACTGAGCAGTACGTGCTGCTACAATTGTAGTATTTGGCACCCATTAGTGTACGCTTCAGGACCGCTTTGGGCTTTTTGGCGAGTTCTACGTTACCACAGAGCGGTATGCCACAATGACAGGCTCGACGCACAGCCTCTTGGAGATGGGTTTAGGTGAGGAGGTTTAGGGTTTTAGGGTTTAGGGATTTAGGGTTTGAGGTCTAGGGTTTCGGTTTAGGGTTTGGGAGTTGGGTCAGGGACACTGGGAATTAGGTTGCGGAGCTTATGGCTGTGAAGGGTTTCGAGTCAACCAAGTATGGTTACAACATGTTGAAACCAAGCAAGGACTTCTGCATGGCTTTCCTAGTCTGTAGCCATCTCACCAGAAGGAGATACCCAAACCGAGGGACCTTCCACCCCTAAACCCTGAACCCTAAACCCCCAGTGCTCTGGGCTTCTTTGGAGCGAGCTTGGCGTTGACGTGTCTGAGCTATAGTCTAAACTTCTTACAAGGGGGTAATGTAGGGGATTCTATAGGGGACTGCTATAGGGGTTATTAAGGTGGATGCTAGGAGTGTAGATTATAGTTCATCTAGAATCACACATGTGTTATATAAGGTTATAGGGGAGAATGTAAAATCAAATGGACACGAACATAGAACCTGAAGTGGGAACTGCCCTCAACCCTAAATCCTAAACCCTAAACCCTAGTCCCTAAGTCCTAACCATAGGGGGACCTTTTTGCGGGCAGAGCAGTTACGACAGGCCCATGAAGTTGTTGTGCCTGTGAGGCCGCGGGAAGGACAACGGAATGTATGGCCAAGACCGCTTCATATCTGGCGAAGCCACACTGAAACTGGGGCATTGCTCTGAAAGTTTTTTCGGTTACTTTTTGTTTAAATCCGCCAAGTCGCCCAGAATTTGCCTAGGCCCCAAACCCTAAACCCCAAGCCCTAAGCACCCCTATAACCTCTAAACTCTACATGTCCCTATCCATCCTGAGAGAATTTCTATTAACTGTATCATCCCCAAGCCTCTCAGAAGAATCCCGAGCCCCCAGCCCTGAAATCTAAGCTTAAACCATGATCCAGGAAAGGCGGAATTGTGCAACTTGGCAGCATGTCATGCTTGGCCTCCAGCATGTCCTACTATTCCCCATGCATTGCGTTTCGGATTTTGAGGGTTCTTCTTCTCTTGTATAGGGTTTTCAGGGTAAAGCACTACAGGGTTTTTAGATTTCCAGATTTGGGAGCATAAGGCAGTTTAGGGTTTTTGGGTTAGGGTTGAATTGCGTTAGGCAGGTCAACGGCATACGTCTTGTTTCAAAATTGATGAGAGTGCATTCGTTCCTTCATTTCAAGGTGGGAGTTTCCAAAACATGCACCCCCTAAACCCTGTATCCTAAACCTGAAACCCTGAACCCCAAATCCCAAACCCCTATGCCCCCCAAATACTTAGGTGCTTGTTTTGTTTGAGCAACCCAGAAGGTCCCCTATCACCGTGACATCCATTAAAGGCAAACCGAATTTCTGGAAACCCATCTTTCCAATACCCAGCAGAGGTCGACCTGGCCAGATCATCTTGCCCATGCTCAAAACGTTAAGCCCTGAACCCTAAAGCCTTAAACCCTAAACCCTAAATCGGGAACCCTGAGTCCTAAACCCTTTCAAGACCCTTGACCTTCAAGTCGGCAGGAACCATGTAATTTTGGGATATCCGGGATTGGGGCACGAAGTCTTGCAGAGGCTCACATTAGTTGGAAAGATAAATGAAGGTGCAGTGTCAGGGCTTCACAGAACAATGAGCATAGAAGGGGTAGAGATACCCATTGTCGAATCTTGTGTAGATGCCGTTGACTGCAGAATCAATGTTCATGCGTCCTTATATTATAAGCTCAGCTGCTCCCAGCCAGGTATCCGTACTACTGGTACACCTTCACAGCGCTCGCTGAGATCTCAGCAGTATGCAAGGGTGGAACTCGGGCTTGTCGGCGAGTCGACGTGCTGTGCTTCTGCTGGGTCTTCAAGTTGTGAGGAAAGCCGTAGACTTAGACCTGAAGCCTGTCACTTATCAGCACCATGGAAGTGACAGGAGGATCTTTTTCAACAGGAGCCAGGTCAAGGCGTCAAAGCATTCAAGGTACATAGGTTTATCTTCGAGGTGTTGGCGCCAGAGCATGTTCTTTTTTCTTTTTATTTTTCATTTTTATACTTCTAGCGAGTTCCTTAAATCCGTCAAGTGCCAGACGAACCAGACCTCAGGTGTACAAGAGGCCGCAATACGCGGATGGCTTTGCCCTTGCGTACGAGCAGGACACGGGTGCAGAGATCGCAGAGTTTTGCTTAGGATGTAAAATGGAACCAGCGGCATCCCCAGTCGCCTACTGTACAGAAGTCCCAATCAAGTGCAGTAATCTTGACCCCCGCTGTGCTCTAATTATTCAATGCTTGAGAATGGCTGCATTTCTGGGTGGGCCACTGCGAAGTGAGAAGTCGACTGGTGCAGGAGAATCGGATGATAGATACCTTTGACCCAAGCACAAATCGTTCGGAGTATGTGCTGCGCTCAGCATCTCAAAATTGGGTTTTCTCAGGCTACAGGCCTTTCAAGTACTTTGGAAATGAACCTGGTGCTGGCAGGTGAGTTGGTCCAGGGCTGGGTTTTAGGGTGGAGGGCAGGTGTGGACTTGTGGATAGAAGTTAGAGGCATGCATGGAGACCGTCGGCAAAGGACATGAATGCCTACACTCATGCAGGGGCAATCTTGGGCTGTAAGTGCAAATTAGACACAGCTCATCACTACTCATAATCCACCCGACCCCTTTCAATAGTTGACATCCCGGTAAGAATGAAAAGCTACTCCTAAAATTAACGGTGTGCGCCTTCAGGTTGTAGTCCTTTCTGAAGGCGATCACAGCCTTTAGTTGTAGCAGCTGCCATGATCGCACACTGTCCTGCATAATGGCTCCTGCAGCATCAAGGTTAAACCCTCGGCTGGCCTGAATCCCCGGCGCATCTAACATTGCGCACTCCTTGTTCATAATATCTCCCCACGGTCCTTGTGCACGGACTTTTTGCGAGACATCGATTTTTCGCAGTGGGGATGAGGCCCAGTGGATTTTCTGCAACAACCACGACAACTGGCGGCTGCAGACCCTAACGGGAAAGGAGCAGCTCCTGATGTGCCCGGAAGCCCAGAAGGTTTGGAAGGCATGGACCTCACAACATGTTCGCCTTGCCCTCATAATCATACTTACTGTTGCTGCAGCAGTCTATGCCCTCAAGAGCAGGATTTACATGGTTGCTATAAAAACAGCTCTTCGAGGAGTGCGCAGCTTTGATTGTTGATATCCTAGCTGGCTTGTAGTCCTTCAGTTAGCCTGGTTTGCGCTTTTAGGGCAATGAGGCTTCGCGCCATAGCTTTGCTGGGCCTGCATTGGTCCTGCGAGGTGGATGGCAAGTTGCTGCTTGTCATCCGCCATGGAACCTCCGAACACAATGTTCGCTACAACCGGCGTTTTCAGGTCTTTCATGACCTTATTAAGCAGAGGCTGGGAGAGGAAAAGAGCTATGACAGGTGGTTATTTCCTGAAATTGAGGAGTGGGCCTTCATGACTGGTGAGACCCTGGATACTTCCTTGGTTGAGGCGGGAAGGCAAGAAGCCCAAGACCTGGGTCGGGCCTGGGCTGCAGGTAGGGCAGTCCTCTATGACCGACCTGGCCCCACGGAGCAGCGAGTCCCGTGGGCGATGCAAGACGTGGAGCTCGTCGTCACGAGCCCGCTGACGCGAACCCTGCAGACTGCGACGGCGGTCTTCTTCAATAAGGGGGGCAAGACCCCTCGCTGTGGGAATTTAAGGATGCTGGCTCTGGACCTGATGAAGGAGTGGTCACAAGGCCGTCACACTCCGAATCTGCGAAAGAAAAGGTCGCAACTGGCCGCGCAGTACCCTCATGTTGATTTTTCGGCCCTGACAGAGGAGGACCAAACTTGGCAAGCGATGTGGCCAGGGGAGCAAAGTGGATTGGAGCCACGAAGCCATTTGGAGATGCGAGTCGCGCACTTTCGTGAGTGGATCCAGAAGCGACCAGAGAAGCGTATCGTCGTGGTGGGACATGGCACTTTTCTTGGAAGCCTGCTGTACGGTTCATTTATTGAGGACAATGAGATTGAGCACGGAAAGGTCTATGCTTGTTTACTGGATTGATTGTTCCTCACCCCAGCAGAGGACTGCAAAGAAGTGTCGGGAGGGGACAGGGTTCCCGAAAGCTTTGTGCGTTTTTCCTCCTATACTGCTGACTGTCAGTACTGCTGTTGTCGCCTTTGTTGTTATAAGTAATTACTAATGCTTCTACTGTGGTCTTGCATGATCTTGTTTGATACGTGGATTGCTTCGTTCTTTCAGGATCATACTTATCATCATTTTCTGTTGGAATCATGATCATGACCAGGAATGAGAGCTAGTTCCCGAACCAATTCTTCATGCTTTTCTGCGCCTCTGATGCCACAACTGCTGCCTACAAGCCTTATAGCTTCTGGTACTTGAGACGCGGGATTAGGTATTGCATGGGATGGATAGTGCCGGGGGTTTTAGGGTCGCATGGTTTCTTAGGTCAATCCCCCCACAGTAGTGGCCCCTAAATATGGAGGAAATAGGGCCTTAATGTAGAGACCCTAAACCCTGAACTCCAAACCGAAAACCCTAAACCCTGAACCATAAACCCTTTGGATCAACCCCCAAGTCTGGACTGCAGGCCTTGCAATTATCTCTTTCTGGCCAGGCTTGCGGGGCGCTCAGAGCCTGCTGAGCTAGAAAAACTGGGGTTTGCTGTTGAGGAAGTCAAGTCAAGTTATCATAACGTGGGTATATAGGGTTTAGGGTTTAAATTACCATAATATGGGTATACAGTAACAAACAGGGGTTGCTTATCATAGTAGCTTAAGTTAAGTTCCCCAGCAGAAGCCTAGAAAGGCCAGGATGTCTGATCTAGGGTTTAGGGTATGATGCATCTACGGTTGGAAGGATGGGTTCTGATGAGGTTAGGGATTATATAGGGGATATTGGGATAATGGAAAAAATGGAAACTACTAGAATGGAGATATATATATATATACACATTAGGGTTATATAGCGGATATGCTGAGTATAGACTCCAGGATCAGGGGTGCAGTTTTCAATTTATGCAAACAATCCTACAATAAACTCCCTCCTGTTGAGGGCCTTAACATTAGGATCCCTATCATAATCCCTATTTAGGGGGGGAGGGTTTATTCATTAGGGGTCTGGGTAAGGGCCAATGGTTTTCATCTTGTGGGGTCCCGTCGCCTTAGGAGGTCTCGTTTTGCGGGCTCCCAAAATTAGGGAGAATAACATTGTAGGTTCTCAGCAGGGAACCGTCTCTATTGACTACCTATGACAACCTCATGTCAGATGTGTGCAGCTCTCAAAATTACGCGGGAACCTTGCGAGTAAGGGCTCAGGGAGCTCTAGTAAGTAGTTCCTATTTTAGGGTTCATTGTTGTGTTCTGGTACGGAATCATATTCTACGCTCTAAAAGGGAACTATTTCAGGCCCTTGTTCAGGGATTTGGGGGATATCTTAACTGCCAAGAAATGGGACCCCAAGCTTGACCACCACCCAAGTATTCATGGCAGTATGCAGAGATTCTGTATGGACATCTACAGGCGGATGTGCAGATCGTATTGGGAGTAGCAATGTGCAAAGCAGGGGTCAGGTTCCGAGCCTATTAGAGTTTAGGGTTTAGGGGATGTTCTTATGCATTCTTGTGGCATGCATGCTGCAAGGAAAAAGCTAGTGAATAAAACACATGGGCCCTTACTGCAATGACACACGTGAAGGCGACATCCCAGCAGAAAGTGCAGGAGTTGGAGGGGGCCCCCATCCATGAAGGTTTTAGGGTTTGGGGTTTGAGGACATTCTTGTATGAATTGGCCACAGGCATTTGTCCCCTTTGAACGTGTAGGAACTTCATGTGGGGCCTTGTAGGTTCAGGAAGGTCGTTTTGACGATACCTCCTGTGCATGTTCTCAACACCCTGAAGCCTAAACTCTAAAGCCCTAAGCCCTAAATCCCTAAACCTAAAACCCGAAACCCTTAACCCTCAAACTCCCAAAGTGTTCTGTGACATTTGCAAGGCCACTTCACTACGCAGGTGATGAGCAAGACCTGAGTACGTGCGATGCCTAAGCGGTAGGGGGAATATAGGGATTATATAGGGATAGTGATAAAGAAAATGGAAATTACTATTTTGGGTTTAAGGGCCTTCCCACCAAGCACAACTTGTCAAGTTTAAGACAGGACCAGTGTAGAAGCCTGCATTTCCAACATTATTCCGGCATAATCCCAATGTAGTTTGAGTAGGCTCCTGTATTGGTTTGTTCGGTTTGTTCGGGACTAGCTGCTGTGCCCTGATAGGCAGACTCTCTGTCTGCAGCAAGTGTGTAGACGTGAAGTGGGGGTTTTCGTGTAAGAGATGCTCTAAAGGTACAGAATATGTAGTCCCACCTTGAACATTAGGGACCGCAGTGTATGAAGAAGGGACCGCAGTTTTTGACAACCTGCCTTGCATGATGCTTGCAATGCTTGGAGTGGATTCAGCTCGATGCTAGCAAAACACAAGGCTGAGACCAATTTCGACCGTATGTGGTCACCATGATCAGGCGAGCAATTGTACTTCTCCTTGCATTGAGCATGCAGTGCTGAGACCAATTGCGACGGGCTGGCTGACGTGGTCATGTGCGTTGACTATGGGACATTTGTTTGGGGCGTTTGTTGACTGCGCTTGTGGATTTGTTGTCTGGTTTAATGGGCATGTGTTCATTCGCGTTGAGACTGGGGCATTTCTGTTGTCTGGTCTAGTGGGCATGTGGCCACCATGATGAG
>CAJNIZ010002645.1:8924-25613 GCA_905231905.1 Symbiodinium pilosum
AACCCTCAACGCCCAACCCTAAACCCTAAACCGTAGGCCCTAACCTCAATCCTAAATCCTAACCCCTACATCCGAAATCCTAAACCCTAAATCCTGAACCCAAAACCCTAAATCCTAAACCCTAAATCCTAAATCCTGAATCCTAAGTCCTAAATCCTAAATCCTAAACCCTAAACCCTAATCCCCGCAAGTGTGGCCAAGAAACCCAGGTCTGCAGTCTTGTTCACAGAGGCAATCTGAGCCTTGGCCTTCGACGACGGCGCAACTTTCTTCGACTTCAACTGAGCTGCAG
The DNA here is from genome assembly GCA_905231905.1 of Symbiodinium pilosum. NCBI lineage: Eukaryota > Dinophyceae > Suessiales > Symbiodiniaceae > Symbiodinium > Symbiodinium pilosum. The sequence continues at coordinate 9,217 of CAJNIZ010002645.1, forward strand.
AAGGTTTAGGGTTTAGGATTCAGGGTTCAGGGTTTAGGGTTTAGGATTTAGGGTTTAGGGCTTAGGATTCAAGGTTTAGGCTTGGAGGGTCATGGGGACTTAGTAGGTATACTTAACCCCTCAGGAGCCACAGTATAGACCCAGTTATTCTCATTATTAATCTACTTACCAAGTCCCCTGGCCCTCGAAGTAGGGTTTAAGGGCTAGGGGAGCAAGACGTCAGGGCGAGGTAGGTATGTCACGCAGAGACTAGTGAACCCTGAAGCCACTTCACGGTTTCAGTTGAGCTTGGGTTTAGGGCTTAATTAGGAAGGCCTAGGTAGGTAGATTACGAAACACCAACCTTATCCATAATCATACTCAAGTCAAGGGGGGATACTGTTTATGACTTGGTGGCCATAGCTTGAGCGTATTTACCTAGTGAAAGGTAGTGTGCGTACGGGCCTCAAAACTAACATTCACCCCCGCCAACAGGGCGGTAGTCTGTCTAGGGCCCTTTTGGCGGGGTTCCAAATCTGGGGATCAGGCCTCACAGTCCTTGTGTGTTGCATGTGATTTACTGGGATTCTGTTTGCTCATTTATCAAGGGGCCATTCTGTGCCTTTTGAAGATTAACTCTATAAGAAATAATAGCCCTAAACCCTAAGCCTTACTAATTGTGCAGATCAATGTCCCCATGCCTGAAGAGCTTACTGTTAAGCAGCCGCCCACATCCCTACACGCTCAATATGCCACCCCAAAAGGTACAAGGTCTCTTTGGAGGAAACAGTCGGTATTAGGGCCTTGCGGTGTGTTTGGAAGGCCTACATTCCAAAACCTATTGCCCCTAAACCCTCTACACCCCTAAGCCTAGTACCTAGTAATGTAACCACCAGCCACCCTCCGAAACAGAAACTAACAACATCTTATGTTCAGAGCATCTTGGAATACACTGGGCGACTGTTTTTAGCAAGGGGTATTCGGGGAGGGGACTGTATTCAAAAAGGTCATCAGCTAACGAACATCCTACCACTTCGTTGCGCATCAGTTCTTTTGGACTGAAAGGTCAGCCAATCAGTACATGCAGACTGTGTACGGTTTAGGGGAGTAACACCTAGCGCTGACACTCCCTTTTGGGTGTTTCATGGCCCGAGCACTTTGTCAGTCTGGAAAAACCCTGCGACAGCCTCGAGACTCACTTTGCTTTGGGGCTTGGGAGTATACACTCAACATCGCACACCAACAGAATGAACACATGATCAGGCATTGCCAGGGAGCTCTGGGGTCTGAGATTCACAGCTTCGGGCTCATCAACATAGGTAGTTTGGATTTTACGCTAGGAACTGATTAAGCAAAACGCTTTGAGTTGAACGCCTGCATTATGTTGCTTCATGATTATAAGCAGTTGTCTCGCCGGGATAAACGGGAACAAAATCCAAAGAGCCTGCTCCAAATACGTTCGTCCGTCAGTGAGTTTCTTCTAACTTCTGTCTGGTTGCAAGATACGGCGGGGTTCCGGGTTCCGTCAAAAAAGGTCGTGTGTCTACCCCAAAGCATTGCAATCCTTGCAATATAGGCAGTAAAGGGACAGCCGACAAATGGTGCGCTTAATTGCCGCCAACCCAAATTAATCTTCGATCCCGATTCATTTCAGTTAATGGTGCAAAGTTTGGTCCTACAGAACATAATTTTTATATAACCCCTTACGAATGCCTATATACCCACCTATATAAACGCAAATATGGTACCCTTATGAAATTCTTCAGCACCCCTGAATCCTTCAAGGGTGCTGAATTTTGGGAAGCAGCATGGCCCATTTGTTGCGCGGCGGGGGGCATGGAAAAATCCTAAGGGAACCTACCTCGCGGCCATTCCGGAGGACGTGTTTTGTGAACACCTACCACATACGTAATCCTACTGCGACTTATGCTGGGTACACCGCTGTCTAATGTAGGAACTATGCTGAAGATGGGTGTATGTTGGGAAGGGAAGGAGGTCTCAACAAGCATCTTTCTCTGAAAGCCTAGGCACTTCGCCAACCACTACTGACACCACTGGGGATTCCTTACGCATCATTTAAACTCGTACTTGTGTCGCTAGGTCAAACTCGAAGGATATGCAGCAAGCGGATACAAGTAGAGAGAAGACGTATGGCTCACGTTTGCTATGTTGAGCTTCGCCTCAACAACCAGATGCAACAACCAAAGCCGGGCGATCGGGCATACCGTAATTTGTTGCCGGAAGTCGCCGCCGGAAGTGGCATTTAGATAGTGTCATGGGTTTCTTACCTCCTTGGTGACGTTGACTGCTTCATACTCATAGGTGGCTCTGCCAATTCCAGCCCCCACACCCTCAACCCTACAACCATCCGTCTATAAGGGCTATCGGACGCTCCCAGGGCTGCTGAATCTAGCAAAACCCATATGAACTTTTGTAATCACGGGCATCCGCAACTTGAACTCTTCCAACCCTAAATCCTAAACCCTAAACTGTGCGGAGGGTGCAACCTTGTGGAAACATGAATTCAACTTGCCCAAGCTAATGCAGAAACCCATTAATCGGGTTTCCAGTTTAAGGTTTGAGGTGTCAAACTACAAGAGTCTCATAAGCATAAGATTATGGGGCATATGGTGTATGCTACAGTAGATACGTGGGGACTACACAATAATAATTAACAAAACAATTTGGTATTTATGCAGGCTTACACCCGAAGTAACATCAAACTCCTACAGGGGTAGAAAATTTCATGCACAAAACAACCTAGCAAATTTGGAGGCACTGCTTCCAGGAGCACTGCGACATGATGAGCTCTTTGAATAAAGGCTGGACGGCGCAAAGGATCTATTCGTTGCACAGGTGGTGCTGACAAGACTCGATACCGACTCAAGACTTTTACACTACCTTTGCCTCTCCTCAATCCTCTCTTCTACACCCTTACCTTCCAGAGCACACTGTAAAATCCAAAACACATGAACAATCTTCAAGTGCTTCTCTCATGGATGTAGAACCCCTAAACCCTAAGCCTTAAGCCCTAAGCCCTAAACCTTAAATCCAAACCCCGTAACATTCCAACTCGCTGAACTCCCGATCGAAAAGATGGTAGAACATCTGCATTTAAACTCAAGTGCAACCTGCAAGTTACGTTGTTTTAGGGTTTGAGTTTGGGGTTTAAGGTGTCTCATGGAGGGGGACGCACTGCCAGCTGGCGCTGCACCCTCGCCTCGACCTCTCCGGGTTTAAGGTTCTCTAACTCTGATCGCGTTCCTGTCTTCTTATGTGTTTTTCCACCTGTCTAGACCAGGCGGATGCAAGGTTTGGGCTGGGTCTGGCTCGAAGCTTCTTGTGTTTTTGGGAGCCTTGCCTGGAGGCCTTGAAGCCTTGAATCAGCAAAGTTTAGGTTTGGGCCTGGCTCGAAGCCAATTTTTCTTATGGAGCCTTGGCTGGACGCTTCGAGAGAGAGCCTTGGCTGGAGGCCTGGGTTTGGGTCTGGATCTGGCTGGAAGCTTCAAGTTTTCTTCACACCAAGCCTCGACCTTCTGTTGGAGCCTTTGAAAAGCTTGTATTGGCGAGATGTTGGAGGCTTGCTGGCTGGGAGGCCTGGAGGGGGCCGGAAGTCCTGGGAATGCTTTTTGGGAGGCCAGGTTCTGGAAGGCGCTGGGAGGCCCTAAGAGGCCCTGCGACCTTCTTTAAAGAACTTTTCAGGTAAGCCAGCAAATCTCGGGACAGAGGCCCACCCAGGGCCTTCTACGGGCGTTGCCTCGTCTGCCGGCTTCTGTGCGTTCGCCCTGCTCGACGGTCCGGGCTCACTCGGTTTAGGGTTTCAGGGTTTGATGGTTTCAGGGTTTTGTGTTAAAGGGTTTATGGAATGCACGAAAGGATCCCCGTAAGGGTTTGGGCGCATAATCCCCCAACAAAATGCTAGTTTCCAATCGGTTCTCCCTTCCTCCGTTCTCTGGAACAACCGACAACTAAACCCAACACCCTACATAAGCCTATCATTTCCGCAGAATACCGTTTCCATTCCATTTTCCATATGATTCTTCAGAACAAAACCTCAACATGCAATCCCAACACCACAGATAAGCCCAAAGCGCTTCATCTCTCAACTTTGAAACCGTGCTCCGAAACGCACAGCCCAGGGCTTAGGGTTTAGGGGGATCTAGGGTCGTAAGGTCAGGGTTTCGGGGGGTTAGAGTTTCAGGCTTACAGTTTGGGCGCCCTAAACCCTAAACCCGACACCCTGGCCCGTTTGGGATTTTGGTTCGGAGGCGCGTTGATGGCCTCAGAGCCACCGAGGATGATGGATTACTGTAGCGTAAAGTGGTAGTAGGGTTTAGGGTTTAGGGTTTAGGGTTAAGGGTTTTAGGGTTTAGAGTTTAGGGTTTAGGGTCGAGAGTCTAGGGTTTAAGGTCTCGGGTTTAGGGCGTAGGCTTTAGATCAAGATGCGTATTAGCTACTGGCGGTCCCTACAAGCTTGACCCCCAAACATAGACCCGAAACCCCACCCCTGAACCGGGTTATCTGAGCATTATCCTGGGTCTTGTGGGCGCCGTTTTGGGGCACACTAGAATGCTACACCCCAAACCCCTAAAACCCTAAACAACTGCAACGCCAAACCCATAGAACCTTAAATAACCCCCAAACCCTAAACCCTAAGACTCCAAACCACTATTTATAAAAACATCGAAACAACCAAACATCCTAAGATCCAATCAGATGCTCTAAACACTAACCCCTCCCACAATCCCTAAAACCATAAGCCCCTAAAACCCTAAACCCTGATACCCTGAAACCATAAACACGCTCACCACCCCTCTCCATCTGTGGGGGATCTAGAGGAAAGCCTAAACCCTAAACCGTTTGTGGGTATGTGGGGTCTGCTGTGGGACCAGGCTTGGGCATTGGGTTTAGGGTTCTGGAATTTAAGGGCTTAGGATTGTAGGAGTTTAGGATTGGGGTCCTCCTCATATATACTCCCCAATGAACTTGTCGTTTCCACCGTATAATCGATTCCACGTTTTCTCCGTTCCTTCCATCCCCTAATACTTGAATAGCAGACTGTTAAGCACCAAATACTGCAATCAGGATGGTTTTTGGTACCTGAAGCCCCATTATCTGTGTTGCCGTTAAGGAACTTAAGCAAAATTACTATAATAACGAAACCCTAATATTTACTCTATACCAATATTCTGGTAAGTTAACCTTAGTTCCTTAACAGCACCCCACTTACTTGGGTGTTCGTACCCGTAGGGTTCCCGAACTTCTTTCAATTCTTATACTGACACCCAGCAAGCAAAGCTCTGAATTAGGTTTGAGGCTCCCCGAGGAACTCCTCCATCTTATCCACGTCGCGCTCGGCTGTCTTGACCTTGCGTAGTGCTAAGGCTTACAGTATATTTGGGTTTAGGGTTTAGGGTATTTCTTGGTGGAGAACCTGGGATACGTAGAGGGATACGAATCGTGTTAGGCACAGTTGGGATGTTCCGACGCTACGAGTAGGATTGAATGTGATAGTTGCATTTCAAAACTACTACTAGGCGGCGCGCCATACCAGCAACCCCCCCAAGAAGCCCATCGCTCAAGAAAAAGCCAAATGTACGGTAGGTGTTTGCCGAATGTATTATGGCACCGAGCATAATACGGTGGAGCGCCCAAAAAGGGACCATGCTTGTGGACAACCCCCTAACCCTACATAGTACCGTCTTTTCCATTATCTTTTTCACTCCTCTATACAAGCGGACATACCGCTGTATAGCGATGTAGGGACATAGCAACACACCGGCCAACGGCCTAACCTCTGCCACTGACAGTTAGCAGGGAATGAAGGAATGGAAAAGGAATGGAAGCTCCTATACGATTGGGGGTTTGCATAAGGGCTACTACAAAGATTTATGCCTCCATTCCTTGCTAAACAGAGTTAGGCAAAATGCTGTCACCCTGACGTCCCAAGTCTCTTACAAGTCATAAATTATGGTATGGGGTACAGGAACCCCGCCAGAATAATCCTCTTCTACTCGCTATTCTCCTGTCAATATGAAAGTATCAAGGTCCAAGGTACTTAGAGTAACCCAGGATTTTACTATCACCTGTAGACCATCTTTTGAGAAGCGCTTTTTCTTAGGGACAGGGATTCCGTAGATGTACTTCCGAAGTGCTTACGCAAACCATGACAACCGTTCCTAGCATAGAAATCCTACTTTGTACTTTTGAGAAAGTTTTAAACTGAATAATCCCGACCGAGCCCTTATAACGGGGACCCTCATCAAGGTCCCTAGAATCCCTCTGTATCCCTGGTGTTCTTGAGGCGGCCCCAGTTTGAAAACTTCCCATATTGGCCCATATCTGTAGCGGCCCCCTCTTACGGGTCTTTACGATAACGCAGAGTGTCTAATGGGCGTTATAAGGGGGACCTCTGATTTTCTTTCCCAGCTGTTGAGTTCTCTACTAGGCCGAAAAAATCTACACTTCATTATTACTGCCATAGGGCCGCAGGAACCCCAAACGTTCAAAGTGTATATAACCAGCTACTCTACACGCTATACCCTAATTGACCCCTAACGGATTACCGCCCTAATGTGTGTGTGTGTGTTGGGGAACTGAGTTCTCACAAAAGGCGCGACCCCCATGTCGAACTCTAAGCCCTAAACCCTTCAACCCGAAATCCTACATTCTAAACTCTAGACAGCTCAATTCTAGCCCCTAAACGCCAGCACAAATCAGCCTTATGATTTGTTCAGGTGCCATTCTCCTGAACCGTTGAATTGTAAAATTGTGGAAGTTTTACAAGCAAAACAACCGCCTTCCCCAGACCCTAGCTTGGTTGGCACTTGGAGCTCTTTGCAAAACATTAGTTTGTAGGGTCCTTAGGAAACCAATAATAGGCTTACATATCTAAATATCCCAAAGGCCAACCCAGCTAGGCAATTGCAATAAATCCAACCTCTCAAATCTGAGAAGGTGTCATAGTCTAAAATCCCAAGATCCCCATTAATAACCCCTAAAACACTCCCCTATACCACTATGGGCTATTAGACCTTAAGGGTACCTTAATCCACCCTTAATAGGGTCCTAATAGGGAATTTTAGGATCTAATAGCCCATGGTGGTATATCGTCCCCTACGTAGTCCCTTGCAAGGAGTTTCAACTAGAGCTGACAAGGTGCCATCTGCTCCTCTCCAGACCTGTGCTGGCCGAGGGTCTGAGTAGGGAGTAGGGTTTGGGGCGGTTTAGGGCTTTGAGGTTTAGGATTTGGGGACTTCGGGCTTTGGGTTTGAACGGTTTAGCGTTTTGAGGGTCAGGGGGCTTAGGACTTATCAGGTTTTAGGGAGTTCATCTCGAGCTCTGGGTCAAAACTTTCCTACGGGTCGAAGTGTATAGTATTCGGATATTTTCATGAGAAGGGCAATAGGATAGAGCTTTCGGATTCATGTCTTGGGCTTAACCTTTTTGACATGAGTGTTTGAAGGTTTATGGGTTTCAGATAATAACCCTAAACCCTAGAGTTTAATTGACCCGACCTTCCAAATAGGAAGCCTGGGACCCTCATATGACCCTCCAAGGGTCCTTGATATAGGGTTTAGGGTTTAGGTATTACAGGGTGTAGGGTTTAGATATGGTAGGGTTCAGGGTTTAGGTATTATAGGTTGTAGGGTTTAGATGTTGTAGGGTTTAGGGTTTAGGTATCATAGGGTTTAGGGTTTAGGTATTCTTTGGCTGGGGTCACCAAAACGCGTTGTTGTCCTACTACAAACCACCACGTACCCGAAGGGTTCACTTCAATTTCCACTTGTTCTCCATCATTTGATCCTCCATGATAGGGGTTGGGGTTGTCGATTTGCCGTATTCTTCTTGTTGATACTAAGATGTTACTAATACTGTTGTTACCGTCCCTGAGCCCAAAACCCTGAAGCCTCCGTGTTTGCCGCTTGAAAGCCTGAGATCCTATAGTTCGCAAAGTGTAGAGATCCGGAAGTTGAGATTTCGCTCCATTAAAAGAGCAGGCTTCAGGGTTGGGAGAGAGCTTCCGGTCTAGCATTTGGTTCAGGGCACCGTAAGGGCCCAAGTACCCAACAATCATAGACTTGCCCAAAACCTGATGAAAGCCCAACTATCCATTTATTGAATACATGGGCCCTTAGGGTTGTACTAGGGCCTAGCATTTACGGTTTAGGTTTTAGGGTTCAAGGTTCCTGTGACCACCATTTCGAAACCCTAAACCCTCAACCCTAACCCCTACATTTGTGGGCCTGGAGAAACAGGCACACACCACTACTGTTTGGCTTCTGGGTCTAGGCTTCAAGAAAGACTACGCAATATCAGAGCCTTCCCGCAGGGTCGAAGTACCTAAGCGTTTAGTGTTTAGGCAAGCACATACTTCGAGCCGAATGGAGCTCCTGTGTAGTTACTATTCATTTATTTGATTTCTTGGGCTCCCACACTTGCATGGCCATCGCAGGCGCGTCATAAGACACAGATCAGAGGTGCCCTAAACCCCATAAAGCCCTCAACCGTGTTGTAATGAAAGTCATGAGGCACTTCAGGAAAGGTCCTTTGCATCCAAAACACTCAAACCTTACCCACAACCTTAAGCCCCCACAGCATCTAGGAATCTGGGATTCCCACCCGCCTAAGGTTCCAATGATCTACACATGATACTGTTGGCCAAATGGGCTCGTAGGGCAGGAAGCATGAGGAATTGACAAAATGAGGGTCCCTGGTTAGAGTAGCCCTATTAATCACAAATTGGACCTCCGAAGGGGATTGCAATCTTGACAGCAACACAAGAACACCAAGGCGGCCAAGGTACGCAAAAGAAGCGAGAACCCGGTTCCTTGATTTGCGATCCGGCATCCAAGCTATTTGGGCTTTAAGTACCCAAACCCATCAGATTCTGGTGTTTGGGGTTTGTGTACTTGGGCTCCTCCGATAGGGGTCGATTCAGGAACACGAAGACCTCAACAAATTGTAGCTCAACTAGGAAATGTTTCCTGTACATAGCTCTGCTTATTGAAGCCGGAAAAGTCTGTAATTGTCTATGGACCCAAGCATTGAATACTCGGGATTTGGTAGTAGTATAGTTGTAGCACAGGCTTTGGGAAGTTTTGGATTATTGGGTATCTGGACCCATCGGATTATGCACTTTAGCGTCAACTTCATGCTGGATTAGAGTCTCAGATAAAGCAACTATCAAAACGACATCCCTTAACCTTATAACCCTAAACAATCTTTGGGGCTAGGCGAGATGAAGCAAACACATGCTGGATAGACCTCAGGTTCGCAGCTAGGGACTTCATGAATCATGTGGGTGGTTGTCGCAATTATGGTCCCTTTTTGGGTACCCTAAATATTAGGTGCCTTATTATAATAAGTAACCAAAAAGGGACCATAATTTTGACAACCACCCATGTGGGATTTACACTTTCCTGAATTTCTGAGGGCACTATTTTTACCGGGGGGGAACATTAAAGAGGGTACCACACTACTGGGATCCTTCTCACACGGATCCATTATTTCGGGAAGTCAAACATTGCAGGTACCATCTCAGAGAGAGCCTTGACCCCCGGGAATGAGAGAGACCTCAGTGCCGGCATCACCTGGGAAGGGCAAAGCCTAAACCCTACAATCCCATTAATTTCCGTTTCTCTCCATCATCCTAAAAACCTTTTGCCACTTTCTATTCCATTATCCATACATGCTTGGCAATGTTTTCTACATTACACGCGTAGGATTCAATCTTTGCTGGCCTAATTGTTGTTCTTAAAAACTGTGCCCTGGCGCAAAAATTAAAACCCCAAACCCCTAAACCCTGAAACAGAGACCCAGGCTCCCTGATCAAGATCACCGCGCAGCATGTTTTGCACAGAGAGCCCGAATATAGTCCCCTTGAAGTAGATACAATATGGGGTATATGGGGATCTTGTCATAATACACTCCAGAATGACTCTATCTACTTAAGGTTGACTATAATCGTGCGCGGCCTGACCAGTAAACAAAAACGCCACAGACGCCCACTCCTCAATTCTCAGATGAAGAGCTGGAGCCGCATACAATATACGTATGCCTGTATATATATATATATATATGTATATCTAGGTTCCCCAGTAACCCATTAATGATAAGGGTACCCTTTTTCCTACTGCGCAGCTTCAATAAGGAGACCCCAAAATAGAAAGGGCAAAAGGGCACTACTGGGGTACCTAGATATATATAGACATATACACATATGCACGAATGTATTACAATTGTATACTTATGTCCCACGTAGATTTGGCACATCCGCACATCCGCTAGACTGCAATGCAAGATGCTTGGTTCTAAACACCGTAACAGGGAAAACTCCTACGCTCGGAGCTCCTGGATCTAGAAGCCCCTGAATAGCGACCCCTTGGGAGCCCCAAATAAGAATGAATGAAAACCCTCTAGCATTCATCTTACTCTAAGGTTCCAAGCACCCAATTATCATGTACCCAAAACCTGTACTATAAGTACTATTACCAAAGCCACGACCCTAAACCCTAGGGGTTGACAATCCCCGAACCCCAAACAGCTTCACGAATAGTCAAATGAAATCATGTCCTGAGCCCTAAGCTCTGATCCTTAGACCAAACGTTGAGCAACTGGTGAACGGTTCAGGGTTTAGGGACCCCAAACCCTGAAGCCTAACTAAACCCCAATCCCTAAATCTTCCTAAATCCTGAACCCTAGACCCTAAACTCTAGAGCCTAAACCCTAGACCCCAGCTGGCAGGCAGGGGTCGAGCGATAGCGCGGTGGCAATTGCCATTGCAGGGGATCTGTCCAGTAGCTGTCCTTTCAAAGGCTTAGGTTTTAGGCACTAAGAAAGGACAATTACAAGGATCCTCAATAGCCTAGGACGAAAAAAAGGCACCCCTTTTTGAATGTAGCTCAGTTTTATACAGAACTTAAGACCGCAAAAGGGGGGAAAAGGGCTTACTCAACATCCTCTGGGTTGACGTTTAGGGGCTATATATAAGCTTGGAGGTTCACAATTGAAGCCTACAACCTGAACTCTAAAGCCCCAACCCTCAACCCATAACCCTTGATCCAAAGCCCTGAATCACTGAACCGGAAACCCAGATCCTGAAGCCTGAAGCTAAACCCTAAAGCTAAAGCTTAACCTCTGAAGCCTGCATTGCTTGCAGTGGTCCTCTTGCAGAGCTGCACGAAGCACCATAGGCGATAGGGCGGGGATGGCCGATGTCAGGCTAGTTCGTGGTTTTGAGGGCCTGCTAAGGTTTAGGGATGTCAGGTTTAGTTTCAGGGTATGCCTACACCCACACCTACCCTTATTGGGGTCAAAGGGTCCTTAATAGCAGGCTGGAGGGTACTACAGTTGCCAAAATAATTACCAATATCATTCTGAGGTCCACTTGAAGTACCATAGACCATAATTATATAAGGAATATGGAACAATAGTATTGGTAGTTGTTTAGGCCCCTATAATTCGTAGTTGCAGCTGCCTATGACTTTACAGGTGAGGGTAAGGCTCCTTCTGTACTCCTCAGCCTCTTAGGTGCAGATCTACCATCAGGCTCCAGGCTTTATAGAGTTTGGGGTTATAGTACTTAATTCTGATGTCCTTTGGGAAACGCGAGATGCTCGCCAAACCCTAAAACCCCTAAACTCCAACTCCGAACCCTAAATCCTAAACTCCAAACCCTCAACCCTAAATCCCTAAACCCTAAACCCTAAATCCCTAAACCCTAAATCCCTAAATCCCTAAATCCCTAATTCCGTAAAACCCTCACTTCCTTAACCCTAAATTGCGCGGATGACTCCTAGCATGCAGCCTTGGGATGCAGGTCTCGAGCCTTCGGGCGGAAAGGGCAACCTCCTGGACCTGTGTTTAGGGTTCAGGGATTTAGGGTTTAGGGACTTAGGTTTTTTTTTTGAGGGAAGGTAGCGGACTTTTCGATCCAGCCTGCTGGTCCTTTAGGACCCTTCCAAAACATTGCCTCCACGCTGGCATCACTTCAGGAGCTCACGTTGGTTGCGAAATGCTTGCAAGACAGCTAACCCTAGGTCACTGGCTACAGTGGTTTAGGGATTTGGGGATGTAAGGTTTCGGGTTGTAGAGATTTAGGGATTTAGGTTTTATTTTTCTTTTTAATGGCGCTCCTTTTTGTGTTTAGGGTTTAGGGATTTAGGGTTTAGGCTTGTAGAGATTTAGGGATTTGGGGTTCATTTTTCTTTTTAATCACAAAATGCAGCATTTACGTTTCTTTATACATGTATACGTAAACCTAGTTACATACATCTGTACGTGCACACAATTACACATTGTAGTTTCCAAGGATTAGGGAACTCCAATTTGAACACCTCTATACGATAAGTTTTCAGGGATGCCTGAAAACGTATGCCCTCATTCTAAACCCGAAAAAACCTCAAGCCGCCCGCATGGATATGCACATGTTTAGGCCTTTATGGGGGTTCAGGGTCAATCGCGAGCCAGGCATGATGTGAGGCAAAAAATGAACCTTAAGGGTTTGGGGGTTGAGGCTTAGGGTTTAGGGGTACATATTCTTACCCCTCAAGAAAGGAGAATCACATGGAAAAGAACATGGGAAGTCGCATGGAAACTGAGATTCTGAACAAGGCGAACACTGGCAGCTAGTGACTGGCACGCTGAGGAGCCCCGTGCCGAAATATAGTGTATATGTATATATATATATAGACAGCGCCACGTGTATACTGCTGAAATACTTGAACCCCAGGGACAGGCTTGACCTAAACCCTCGATAAGGGGGAGAAAGCCTTGCATGAGGGAATCCTGAAGCTGAAGAATAGGATTTAGGCTTTAGGGTTTCTCGGGGGAATCCTAACATACATTACAACCTTTATCCATAAACTGAGACACAACAAAGCAACCAAAACATCATACCCTAACCCAAAACCCTTACACCCCAAACCCCTAAACCCTAATCCGCTAAACCCCTAACACCCCTCCAAAAAATCGAGTCTACCTCTTGCACCGTTGAGATCCGTGGACCTTCAGGGAGGGACCTGGGTCTGCAGAAACCTGAGAAAACCCATAGTCCCCCTTCATCGGATAGAATATAAGGTTCAGGGTTTAGGGTTATAGGGTTTGGGGTTATAGTCCCCCTTAAGTAGATAGAATATGGGATATATGGGGATCTTATGATCATATACCCAAAGCCATATTGTATCTACTTAAGGGTGACTATATAGTCTAAACTCCAATGCTATCCCCCTTGATAGACCCTATAGTATTGGTGTAGGGCCGGTTTAGGGTTTAGGGTGTTGGATGTAAACTCCTAGTACCCCCCATTACTAGCACGTACGGTAATCCCCTATATAATCCCCCAATAGAACCACCCCTTGAAGGAGTTTAGACTACAGATCATATACCCTAAGGGTCCAAGTACCTAATAATCATATACTTACCCAAAACCTGTACTATAATTACTATTACCCCAAACCCAAGTACCTAAATATTGGGAACATGGACCCTCTGGGATAGTATACATTTTTAAATTTCAGGGTTTCGAGTTTAGGCTACGAAGGAAGCCGGAGCCCCCGAAAAGAGGGAACGGAGGCGTTCTGGGGATCCATCTTTGACCTCTGTAGGGTTTAGGCTTTAGGGTTTAGGGTTTAGGGTTTAGGGTAGGGTTTAAGGTTTACCTGTAACCTCAATAACCTACAGTTTTATAGGTTATACCTACTAATTAAAGGGTAGTTACTACTAAACTGCAGGTAATTGGAGCCACAGGTAGGGTTTGGGGTTTAGGGTTTCGGGTTTAGGGGTTAAGATTTAGGATATAGGGTTTAGGGTTCGCTAAACTAAGGCACGGTCCAAGATCCCGTCTTTTTTTGATTCTCCATAATTCCGACATGTTAGGGTTTCGGGTTATCTCTTTCGGACCCTAGACCCTTTTCCCTTCCTTACACCCTAAACCCCTAAGGGGGAACCGGTAATTAAGGCACAGACCCAAAGTTGCCAGAAGGAGAGCCAGACCCAGGCGCGCCGTGCGCCCCAGCGAAAGAGGCAGTGCCTGCGCCGAAGCTTTGATTCTGGTCTTGGGGTACAAGGATTAAGGCCTGAGGATATAGGGGATACAGGGATAAACCATAAACCAAAAGACCCTGAACCCTAACCCTATGACCCTAAACCCCAAGCGCCTTTCCCTGGGTTTGCCTGGGGTGTAGAGTTGGGGGTTTAGGGTTTGGGGCTTAGGTCTGCGGCTGAGGGTACATGGTTTAGGGTTTACGGTCGTGGCCTTAAGGTATATTGATGGTTTAGCTTGCAGAGCTTGGGGTCTGAGCTTTAGGCTTAATGTCAGGGCCTAGGGATATACATGTCTACAAATATATATATATATATTTGTATAACGTTTAGGCTTCAAGGGCTACAGCTGTTCATAAACGAACCCCAGGGTTATGTGACTAAATGCGGATTATGAGGGGATTGTTGGAAAGGGGTGGTAGTACCCTATACGCACAACCACTACGTCCCAGTCCGCAAATACTAAGTACTGAGTCCCGGACCCCAATCCTTAGACCTAAATCCTTGTACCCCCGAACCTTTTAAACGATTCTGTTTGGGGCTCGGGAAAGCCTGACACCTCAATGCCTACCCCCAAAACCAGAACTTCAAAATCCTGAGCCCTCCGTGTCCTCGAACTAAGGCAGCGAAGCCTCAGACCGTAAAAGCTAAACCTAGGGCTTTGGGTTCAGGGCTTAGGGCTTCAGAGTTCAGGGTTTTAGGGGTCTAGGCCTGAACCCAAGACCCATGCTTTAAACCCCAAATCCTAAACCTGATGGCGCCAAACCATGTAACCTTAAACCTTACTGTTCCATGTTCTTTCCCATTTGGCTCTCCATTCTTGGAGTAATTTCCCTAAATAAGCCCCAAACCCCGAACCTCAAAATTCAAACCCTGCACCTCATAAACCTTATAATCCTAAACCCCAGTTTCCAAGTATTCTTCCAATTTCTTTTCCATTTGATTACCCGTTCTTGGAACCATGAGCCAGACCCTAAACCCCAAACAACAAATCCTAATCTTTAAACCCTAAACCTAAATCTTAAAACCCTCATCTCTAAACCCTAGACCCCAAACCCTAATATCTAAACCCTCAACCTCAAGACTCTCAAATCTCGCCTGACAGGCCGCTGCAGCCAGTACCAGAAGCGAGGCGACAGCACAGAGGCCGTGCAGGACGTCGGCCTCTTAGGATGGAGTTTAGGGTTTAGGTTTTTTTGTTTTTTTGTCGGACCTTTTTCCTTGGCAGGAATGCTGTCTCAGCAGGGCCAGTGATGATGCCCAGACGCTTACTTACGGAGATGGGTTTGGGGTTTAGGGTTTGAGGTTTTGGGTTCAGGGTTTGGAGCTTAGGGTTTGGGATTTTCAATTTAAGGTTTTGAATTTAGGGTTTAGGGTACCTGGACCCCCAAAGTCTGTAGAATAATGGCCGTTTTTGTTGTTTTCAGGGGTGTTCGGCCAGTAGCTTACCCATGGGTCCAAGGAGAGTTTACGATGCAAGGTTTAAGGGCTTGGGGTTATTTAAGGCGTGCGCGCGCAAAAATATTTACGATGCGGAAAACGCCTGGAAAAGACAATGGCCAATTCAACCCTGGACTCATATAGGGTTAAAGGAGGGGGGGGGGATGGGCTCCGGAATATACATGTTTACTCCTGAACCCTAAACAGTGGGCGTACCTGCAGAGTGTAGGGGTACAGCATGGAGCATATGAGAACAATGCTGCTTGATGGAGTACAGGGACTACATGCGGTACGTACGTGGTATGGAGTTTATGGTTTAGGTGTAGGGCTTGGGGGAAAGTACCGTATACCTTGGGAAGTATGGAATTGCTGTAGACAAAACTCATGCAAGGTTTTTGGTATCAACAGCATGTACTTTGGCCATGTGAACTTCGCAGAATTTTGGAGGACTACAGCAAGGCACCATTTCATCTATCACCAAACACACAAGACGTCGCCCTTGTGAGCAAACTTTGCTCATGTTCCTACATGTTAAAAAAGGCGGCCCTAAACTCTGAACCCTATAATCCTGATAGGCAAACGCCAAACCCTAACTCAGAGCCCTGAACCCTAAACCCTAACCATGACGAAGTCAAGCTTGCCCCAAAGCAGTAATTATGCCATTGGGGAACCTTAAATATCTAGTTTAAGTTCGGGGGGTTTAGGTTTAGTGTTTAGGGTTTGGGGGCTTTAGAGTTCGCCGACCTTGGGGGGCGTGTTGGATGGTTTCAGTAACGGAGAGGGTGAAAACCCTCTTCTTTTCTCCCTTACAGCCTAGAAACGCAGCGGGGGTGGGAGGGGGGGGGGGGTAGGGGGGGTATCCCGTGCCCGCTTCCCTCCAGGCCCCCACATCTGCGGCAGCCGTTTCAGCTGACTCCCCCCCCTTCGCCAGCCCC
>CAJNIZ010002646.1:0-14803 GCA_905231905.1 Symbiodinium pilosum
CACACGCACACGCACACCCACACACTCACACCCCCACTCGCGCCCACACCCACACGCACACGCACCCTGTAATTTTGGATATGTTCATAGTACAGTTTAGGGTTTAGCCCGAAAACATCAGAGTCGGTGGATGCTGCCATTTGACGAGGTGCAGAGCATGTGAAAATAAAGAATGGTAATGTTGGATAGTCAATACTAAAGTGGTTCGGAATAAAGCGAACTTTCGCCCCATACGGAATAATAACAAGGCAGAAACGAAACGGAAGAGTAGCACGCTTTGAACTGGAATCCCAAAAGTCCAGCCTTTTGAATTCCTCCAGGACCCGTCCCCCCCCCCCCCACAAACAACTCTTCCCGAATTTGATTGGGAGTACCCCTCATTATTTGGAATTGTAAGTTGTTTGGGGGTGTTAATCTAGAACCCGCGAGTAAAGGGTTGAGGGGTCGGGGTGACGGTGTTCTGGAAGATTTGGGCCATATATCCCATAGTCTATCTACTTTGGTGGACTAGAAGCCCTAAACCCAGAACCCCTGAACCCAAAACCCTAAACCCTAAACCATCTACCCCCCATATACCTCAACTCAGGCCAGCAGCTTTAAGCTCTGAAAGTTTTCAAACTTTGGAAGCTCTGAACCCTCAAAGTCAAATTGCTGCCGTAGAAGGGTTTAAGGTTTAAGGTGGGGTATATTCCGGGTATATGGGTGGTTGTCAAAATTATGATCCCTTTTTGGGCACCCTAATTATTCGATGCCGTATTATAATAGGGATCCAAAAAGGCACCATAATTTTGACAACCACCCATATGGGGATAATGGAAAGGAGAATGGAAACTACTATTTGGGGTTTAAAGTGTAGGGTTTAAGGTTTAGGGCAGTAGAAAACCCTTAGCCTTAAGAAGCCGTAGAAAGCCCTAAGCCCTAAGAAGCCCTAAACCGTGGACCTGAAACCCAAAGACCTCAACATGCGGTGCGTTCAGTTGAGAAGCGCGCAGGAGCCAACACAGAGTATCGTGGAATCCTAGAGAATGGCCCGAAGAAAAGAATTTTCTCGGGTAGTTTTAAGTCAGTTTGGGGCGGGTAGTACTCAGAACAAGGAGAACGCTTAAAACAACACAAGAAGAATGCTTATTGATTCCTGGCTTAGGGCTGCGTAGTGGCAATGACAACAGCCTGAGCCCAAGTGAGTAGCATTTTGAATGGGGATACGGCAGTCCCCAAGGGAGAGTAGGATTATACCTTCCTTTCGGTTATAGCGTTTCATAAGATGAACATAAACTTGGCTCAGCCAGGAAAGTGCTACTTAATAATGCTAGCTTTTTAGATTCGGGGGTTTTGGAGTAGCATAGATCTGCATCAACTTCCTTATACTACAGCCCTTCTTGCTTTTGCAAGGTAGAGCTTGTTTTACCCCACCCACTGTGCAGCCAGGACATGGGGGCTGGCAAAGATTTAGAGCCCCGTTTTGGGAGTGCCTACATTAGCGATTCTAGTATTGTATTGACTGGTTTAGGGAAACACCGAGATTGTGAGTTTACACAATACCAAGCCCGCAACAACAGCACGGCTACACTGCTTCACTGTTTTTAGTTCACGCTCTAGTCACTAGTCCCTCTAACTGTTGGTTCCTGGCCACCTTTGTAAAGGATCCCAGAAGAAGAATTTTTGGCTTCTGAGCGCGGTAACCCCTAACCCCTAAACCCTAAACCCTTGCTCAGGTGGTGTCCAGAGCAATGTTCGGCTGCAGCGACAGCAGCAGGCCATGCCGCAAGTCAGGGGACCTTCCCTGAACTGGATCAGACCCATATGGGCCATCATATGGGGGTTTCCCAAAATTAGGGGTACCTAGTATAATGGAGAATCAAATGGAAAAGAAAATGGAAAATGAAATGGAAACTGGGTTTATATGGGAGATTATAGGGATTAGGGTTTCCCAAAAACAGGGGTACCTTTTTGGGGATCCCCATAATAAGGACCATAGTATATTAGGGTCTATATTAGGGTCCCCTTATTTAGGGAAAGTACCATATCACGAAAACATGTGGGGAACAATCCTTCAGGCAAACTCCCATTTGCTTCCGCATTTGGGAGAGAAACAGTTTTGAACATGAGCAACTCCCCTTTCAAAGATGGTAGCTACAGCAGAGCAAAGGCAAGATGGTGGTGGTAGGCCACGTTGAGAATGAGTGGTGCATGGAGCTCTTCTAGGAGAGCAAGACTATGTTCACGAGTGTAGGTGTGGTAAGAAACAGAAAGGTTGCACTGTGTATGATATGCAGAACTGGACGGTAACGAGAAGAACACCTTCTCCTGAGCCTGGAAGATATTGTTCACCCCATACCTCAAATCCCAAGCCCTTGTAAGACCTGAAGTCTGCATTTAACCGGACTAGAAGAGGGTTGCAAGTGAGTTCTGAGGACCCAAGCCCGAAAACAAAGCCCTACACCCCGACACCCCAAGCCCCAAAACCTACACCAAAAACCCTATATGCCGGGTGCAAAACAAGAAGGGTTCGTGGGCTATACTTAAGCCCTAAACCCTAAACCCAAGAGTTGTGCATATTTTCCGGCTTCGCGCTGGAATTTCGCTCTTCTTTGGTTGATGAGGCATGGACGTAAACAGGAAGAGCCGGCTAAACCTCCTGTCTGTGGCAGATGTAAATGTCCCAGGGGTTGAAACTAAACTTCAACGACTTCAACCCTAGACCCTACCTAAACCCTACCTAAATCCCAAAGTATGTAGAATAATTGCCTTTTGGGCTATTTTGATGGTTTTAGGCTATTATTCTACCTAATTTTGGGGTCCAGGTAAACCCTAAACGAGAAGAATGTTAGTGAACCCCTTAGCCGGCCAGGACGCGTCTTTACGAAGCAGGCCAAGCCCCCAGTGAGAGGCCTGATCTTTCTGCAGAGGTCTGCTTACTGCAGCCTAGTAGGGAACAAGGGAATATACTACATAGGGATTATAGAGGGATCATATTCCCTTATGCCCTACTAGGAACCAGCAAAAATTGGGCGGTACATGCCCCAATGCAGAATCAGAACCGAAGTTTTACGAAGACCTCCAGCAAGAAGGAGACAGAAGCGCAGAAGTTGCTCCCCTGAGCAAAAACCGCCCAAGCTTCAAACATGCCCTTTGCATCTATGGTCGGAAACAAGGGACCCTGGTATGAGCCCTGAGTCCTTTTCTGTTGCATTTCGGGGGACCTGGCTTTCAGTGAGAGCCTTTGAGAAGGTCACGTGCGCCTATGGGGTGATGTCATGTAGAAGATAGACTCACTCATACGTTGCCCGGAATAAAGTTTTGTAGCGCTTGCATATTTACATTTCGGGCAGGGCGTGGAGTACACATACATTGGTTTTCCCTGGCAAACCTAATAAAGAAACGTTAATCCCCGCGAATACATCAGAATACATTTTTTTTCAGACGGAGGACCTGGTGGAGGAGTTTGCGAGGGCAGAGGGCCTTTTTCATAGTTTATTTGGTGGGAACTTTATAATGATGCCCTAGTTATTCAGAGAGGTTTTGTCCTGCCGCAGCTTTCATGTTGTTGCCGACGGTCTAGCAAAGTGCTGGCAGCTGGGCGAGCTCGAATTCTCTTGCCCGCGGTCCAGCAAATCGCAGCACCGGGGACAAGCAACAAGGCTGTTCCCATGGCCCAGCAAAATTCAGCGGCGGGGGGGCTTCGCAGCAAGATTTCTTAGGCCAAGGGCAGTAACGCAATAAAGTGCGTTTCCTTGGCCTGGCAGCGGAGGAGTGAATCCCCGGGTTGAAATTAGCATAGACAAGTGCTCCAGACAGAGAACAAGGTGGAGAAGTCTTGTGGGGGTGAGGGTGTGTTGGCAACAACTTCACAAGGATGCACTACTGCAATGGACTGTCGTCCTGCCGCAGTTCTGGTTTCCCATTAAAATTTGGTGTTTTTTTCTCTGTTATTACAGTATACATTATCCAAGAGGACCATTCTTATGGTTCACGCCTCTATGACATTCTCAGGATCAAAATCTTTTGAAAGTCGTCTACTACGCCTCAGCCCCCGCCGGATCAGGAACCAGGGTTGGGGGGTGTGACATTCATAGCACGTCCTCCAGAATGGCCTTGTCACAGAAAAACGAACTGCAGTGCATGAACTTGCCGTGACAGACATGCTAGCGATGCACGTGTTTTCATGGATGTTAATGTCGTTTATAGCAGGAGCACACAAGCATCGATGCGGCTCACAATTCTTCAGCTAGCACTGTTGTTGAGCCTCTTGCCAGAATGCTTCGCATTTGGCGGATGTCAGGGCAAGAGCTGCCTGCAGTTAGCATGGAGGAGATCACGGATGTGCGGGATTTGAAGATGACACTGTGCAATCGGCACGGCTTTCCGACGTGCATGCAACAGTTGCTGCACAAAGGAAACACTTTGGACAATTCCACCATGCTGCATGCCCCCATCGACGTGCAGTTAGTGCTCCTTGCCTCCACTGAGATGCAGCAAGCTGAAGCCGCAGAAGTGCTCCTCAAAGCTTGCGCGCAAGGCGACCTGGAGATCGCGAGGTTGGTTTTGGAAGCCGGTGCCGACATGAACGCCAGGGATCACCACCAAAGAACAGCCCTCATGTTTGCTGCTAACAATGACCGCGTAGGGATCGCACGGCTGCTTTTGGAAGCCGGTGCTGACAAGGACCTACAGGGTTGCGTTGGCTACACAGCCCTCATGGTCGCAGCTCAGAAAAGCCACGTGGAGATCACACAACTGCTTTTGGACGCCGGTGCTGACCCGGACCTGCAGGGCATTGGCTACACAGCCCTCATGCTCGCAGCTCTGAATAGCCACGTGGAGATTGCACAGCTGCTTTTGGACGCTGGTGCTGACAGGGACGTGCAGAATCCCGACTGGGGGTACACAGCCCTCATGCTCGCAGCTAAAAATGGCCACGTGGAGATCACACGGCTGCTTTTGGACGCTGGTGTTGACAAGGACCTGCAGGATCGCGATCAATACACAGCCCTCATGATGGCAGTTCGGAATGGCGACGCGGAGATTACGCAGCCGCTTCTGGAAGCTGGTGCTGACAAGGAGTTGCGAGATCGCGACAGCGGCTACACAGCCCTCATGCTCGCAGCTGAGACAGGCCACGTGCAAATCACAGAGCTGCTTCTGGAAGCTGGTGCTGACAAGGACTTGCAGGATCGCGACAGCGGCTGCACAGCGCCCATGCTCGCAGCTGAGAAAGGCCACGTGCAGATCGCACAGTTGCTTCTGGAAGCTGGTGCTGACCAGGACCTGGAGAGCTGCTACGGCAACACAGCCATGGTTGTTGCAGAAGACAGGGGCCACGGTAATATTGCAACGTTACTGAGGGCAAAAGCTCCAAAGATCACCTGAGCAATGTGCAGTTCGGAGGACACTCCTTCGAACATCAATTAGAAACCCTGAACTCACTGTTTTGTAGGTCATACCCACTAATCACAAGGTCCTCAGTACTAATCTGGCAGGGCTGACATGAAAAGGCTTGCATGCGGCTCAAAACTGAATCCTGGACGCTTTTGTGGGGTTTTCCTAAGGCTAGGGGTAACCCCAGGCGATGTAGGGGTTATAAAAGCACGTTTAGAATTTAGGGTTTAGGGTTTCCCAAACTAGTGGTTCATTTTCAGAGTCCCAATAGTTAAGGATTATAGTGCAGGGGGGTCTATGTTGGGGTCCCCTTTTTGAGAAATTACCATGTCTTAATCCCCACAAACGTAATACTGACCATCGAGATCTTGTAAAGGGTGCTGTATGGGAGTATCTATTATCAGGGGGTGTTTCTGCATTAGTTGGCACATTGTCACCCTTGACCCTCTTGACCCTCTACCTGAACACCAAAAGTATGTAGAATAATGGCCTTTTGGGCTACCTTTAGGGGTTTTGGGCCATTATTTTGCTTACTTTTGGGGTCCAGGTAGTCATCACATGTTGGGTTTTAGGGGTTCAGGGTTCGGGCTCTGAGCTCGCTAAGAAATGGGCACGTGGACCTTAGTTTTTTTTCCTGTGTTTTCCGTAAGTAGCGAACACCGTCCTTCAGCGCCCTGGCGGACCCTGACGGTTTTCACAGTCCCAAAGGGTCCATGTAGCTATATGGTATATACTTAGGGCCCAAAGAAGTTCCCATATACCTACTTTAAGGGCTAAGTATATACCATATAGCTACATGGACCCTTTGGGAGTGTTGACTTCGCAGCACAGACTTTGCTGGCTTAAAGCCCCAAACCTTCCTATTGCTTACCAGGTCTAGGCTCCTAAATAACTACCAATAGCGGAGAGTGAAATGGGGGAGATGTACACAACCCCTGGTGCTTTTCCTCCAATCTACACCGTGATGGCCCTTTAAGTCTCGATACCCCGAAACCTAATGCCACCTCAAAAGACCTAATGGCAATGCTGTTTAGGGATTAGGGTTTAGGGTACTAACTCGTCATAATCTTCATATACCTATGAAATTGACTCTTCTATTCCCCAAACCCTATCGAAAGCACCTAGGCCCCTACATTAGAACTTCTATGCCAACCTCCATGTAAGCAAGTTTCCACTTCATTTTCCATGTTATTTTCCTTCTCCATTGTTGGTAATGGTTTCGGATTTGCGACGTGTTGAGGGCTTAGCGTTGCTAGTGTAGGGGCCGGATACTTGGAAGGGCTACAAATATTTGGGGGTACGAACTCGAGGCATAAACCCCAGACGCTGTAGAGGATCACAATTTGACAAACATGCGATGTGTTACATTGGGTGTCTTGGAGAATCAAGCGCTAGGCAGCCATGCGATTCCATCTCTGTGGTGATTCTTGCTTTTGTGCGCCCAGGTGATTGTCAAAATTATGGTGATGTAGGGACTTGCGGAGCCATGGGTCTAGGGGTCCAGGATTTTTTCCAGGAGTTTGGGGGTTGAAGAGGCTTTCCTGTTTAAACCCTTAGCCTAAAACCCTACGTTGAGGGTCAGAGAGACTGCAAAAGTTTTCGTCCTACAGGGTCTCTTGGTCCTTGCATTATGAGAACCGCCAGATTTCAGAGAAGACATCGTGTGTGCTCTTGCTGAGGCAAAGCCGCCAAGGAGGCGGCCTCATCTCAAGTATTGATCAGGTAGACCCCGCACCCTGTAATAGCAATGTTATAGAGATTTCTTTAGGTTCCTGATATAATCACCATTATCCCTTGTAGTCACTACTGTATAACTGGGTGAGGGGTCAACATCCGAAGTAAGTATTGATATCAGTTTGATATCGGGTATGTAGAGGTATGTAGGGTTTCGGATTTTTGATTACCTGGACCTCCGAAATACTCTTATAACAGTAGCCCATAGACCCAGTATTTTGGGTTTGCGTGCAGTTGTCATGGGTTCTTCGGGACGTCCAGGTAGCAAGACTAATGCTCATACGAGTATGCGTAGGTTATGGTAATCTGCGTAGGTACAGTACAGTAAGATGGAAAAGAAAATAGCAACAATCAAATGTCATTTGAGATTCAGGGTTTTCGGTGATTAGTCAGGAGCGGAGAACGAATCCAGAGGAACAGTTCTTGTAATATGGGGGCTTAAGTAATAACCAATATTGTGGTTATCATATTTCTTGTAGAACTATAGTACATGGTACCTCAAAAGGACCTCAAATGATATTGGTAATTATTTAGGCCCCTGTAGTATTTCATTCCTTCACTCGCTGCTGACCTCCAAAAAGATGCGCGTCCGGAGTGTTCCGATGAAGTGGCTACCTGCTACCTGGACCTGCCAAATACCTAGGCCATACCGTTGATATTAAGATCCTCTCAGGTATAAGGTACTTAGGACCATGCAGGATTATGAGTATCCACCAGTATAGCCTTTCACTCCAACTTCGTGGGCGCATAGACATGTGTTGTAAGTATTTAGGAGGTCTAGGTATGTCTTGAACTAGGAGCCCTTATTGAATGCTTTGTGGTACCACTTTGAGCTGCAGGGGCGCTAAATGCAGACATGTGTCCCACTTTGCAGCGGGAAGTGTGTCCCAGGGTTCACAACATGGAGATATATCAAGATACGATTGTCGGTTTTCGGTTTCAAGAACAATGGCCTTGACACAACATTTCTGTTGACAAGGAAGACCTAACTGGCGTGCCTTCGCCCCCTATCATGGTCCTACTATTGCTATTTACTATTATTCCTATTATTACCATTACTGATATTTTTACTACCCAAACCCCAAAAGTAGGTAAAATGATAGCTCAAAACCCCTAAACATAGCCCAAAAGGCTATTATTCTACATACCTTTGGGGTTCAGGTACCACTATTCCCATTATTACTAGTTTATTGATTGCAGATCTGCAACATCGAGCACTTCTGGCAGCAGGCTGGCCCGGAATTCTAAATCTTGAGCGACAGCATTGCGTTACGGGGTGAAGTGCGTCCCTAAAGGTCAGTATTTGAGACCAGGGTTTAGGTTTTTTGGTCAGTATTTGAGACCTAAAACCCTAAGATTTGGGTACTTGGACCCTTAGGGGTGAGCTTTCCCTAAACCCTAAACCCCAAGCTCTCAACCTTAAATCCTAAAACCCTAAACCCCAAGCCTTGTTTCCATGCTTTGAGAACTGTGTACCAACCTGGCTTGGCTGTCTTGTGGATGAGCTGAGAGTCCCAGCGTTGTATCCGTAATTTGCCAGGTGTGCCCCATTAGGGCTTAAGGTTTAGGCTTTAGGGTTTAGTGTTAAGGTTTAGGGTTCAGGCCTTCAGGTGTTGCACTATACATTGAAAGTCCCGAACACACACCCATCATTTTGAGTACAGTGGCTTTGGAGGTCAAGGGTGACGGTATCGTTGTCTCCGATGGATTCCCTGCACGGACGAAGACTGCAGCAGGCCGGGAGCTACCTCAACTCCCTACTTGCTGGGGTTTAGGGTTTAGGGTTTAGGGTTACTAGGGAAGAAGTCCCTGATTACCTACTACCTACCAGTAAGCTTAAGCTCAAATCTGTAGAGCTTGGGGTTTCGAGCATGTTGACATAATCGTCATTGTTTTGTGATCATTACGTATGCTAATAAGCCTGTTATCACGAATACAGTGCTTGGGCTCAAAACTCAAAGATTTCACAACATATGCTATTGATGCCATTAATCTAAACGAACATCAACGGTATTGATAGAAATGCTTTGTCATTATTGTCAGTATGGAGCTCCCAACCCTTATCCTCAGAACCATTGTGCTACTGCTATTGCTGTTTTTGTTAAGCTCTAGAAACCCTTAAGCCCTAATTCTTTGCAAGCCTGTAAGCCCTAATCCTTTATCCGCAATAGACTTCCAGGTTTGCAGGCCCCAGGTCTGCATCACGTGCGGTTAAGGGTTTAAGGTTCAGGGTTGCAGAAGGGCTGTAGGGTCATTTTCTTCAACAGCCTACGGGACTTTTATAGGGTTTAGGGACTTAGTCAATAGGTTAGAGGCGGAGCAGTATAAATGAGTTTAGGGTTACGGTTTTGGGTGTTGAGGTTTAGGGTAAATAAGCCAACACCAATTAGGGTACTTATAGCCCAACTTATAACCCACTGACAAATTGCTAAGTCCCCTGAACCTTCAAGTAAGGCTTCCGGAGGGACGTCTGGGTATTCGGGGGATTTTAGTGCAATCGATAGAATACTGGCGCATAGGGGACATATTATGCTTTCCGAAATGTCCAGCTTCTCTGAGCCTACGAAGGATGATTAGGGTTTAGGGTGTAGGTTTAGGGTCATCAACCAGGTGGTTGCTCAAGACGAGGATGAAACACAAAGCGACCATCTCTCTCTTGATTCTGGCGTGGACGCAAACCAATGAACCCACAGTCTCAGATGTAAGAGAATCTCTATACATGTTGTTCCCGTGTAGAATCAGTGTAGACGCTCGAAGTTGTGCCTTTCTGGCCTTTTCAAGCCCCAAGACGCACAAACAAACCTGCTAGCAAAGGGCTACATCTCAGAAACCGTTTTTTTGCATGAGCTACTTGAAGTCCTGATGCTCGACTAAAGCGCAAAACTTCTAACTTCGAGAAAGCACCTGCATGTGCCCAACCTTGGTAGATTTTTGGCCCCCTGAACCCCCTAAATATCCTCAATGTAAATTCCTCTACCCCACCCATGCCAGGTACCTTGTGCTACTTTTTATGCCTTCTTCTGCACGGGGACCTCATGTGACCCTTGTAATCCTGCGTAGCCATACGGTCCCGAAGGGGTACCCATCAGAATTTAACATATATGCCGAGCCCTAAACTTTCAAAATCAAAGCCTAGAGCCCTGCCAGGGTCCATTGGAGAACATGTGGCGACTGCTGCCGCTGCACCTAGGAGGTGCAAGTCGTGGCTTTCAAGGAAGAGTGGGGAAGTTAATGTACTCAGAGGCGCGGGGGACTTAGTAATTATATTTGGGGTTATAGGGGTTATACAGTAAGCAGGCCAACACCCATCAGGCTACTCATGAATCCATGTAGTACCTAGTTACTACGTCCCCTGGGCCTCTGAGTAGGTACTGCCATGGGCCCCAACTACTCAGTCTCTTCCCCACTTACAGCTTGAGAATCGGGATCAGCAACAGTCTCTTCCCCACTTACAGCTTGAGAATCGGGATCAGCAAAATGGCATTGTTTTTCAAGATCATTTGAATAGTGGGCTTGGGTCCGTCAAGGAGTACTGTTTTAGCATGTTCTTGCGGCTTAGACCGTGGGATTTAGGGGACTAGGGTCTTGATGCTTCAAAGGGAACCCCAATATAGAACCCAAAATACTATGATCCTTATTATGGGGACCCCTTAAAAGGTACCCCTAATTTTGGGAAACCCCCATCTGCTTGAAGTAAAGCAAGCAGCTGAGGGAGGAGCAGTAGCAAGAGCCAGGGAAGAGCAGGAGGAGTTACTTGGAGGGTCAGGGGGGCTTTGTAAGTAGGTTCATATAGTAATAATGGAAAACAAAATGGTAACTACCATAGTATTCAGGGTAGGGGGTTTAGGGTCAGGGGGACTTAGTAAGTAGGTTAGTACTGGGGATAATTGGGGTTACTATATGGCTTGTAGCGGTTATAAGTGTACTGACTAAGTCCTCTTGACCCTCCAAGTAGAGGGGCAGCAGTGGCAATGTTGGTAGTAGTGGTTGTGTAGCGCTAAACCCCAAGCTGTACAGTTGACTTCTTAGCCCTTGCGCCCCGTGTGGCGAGCGCAGAACTTCCAGAAGGACTTTGTAGTAAAGTGTTTATTCTTGCGTCATGGTCGTAGCAGTAGCAGTTGTCCTCATCGTGGCTTCATCCTGGTCATGATGTATTGAGACGGCTAGCTGTAATGATTCTAGAAACGGCTACAGCAGCAGAACCGCGAGGGTCTTCCCTGAAGGAGCAAACTATGTTGAGCACGCAACAAACTCGAGAAGAAGCCTGGACTCTAAACTCCACATGCTGACCCCAGGTCATCCTAGATGCACCCCATGCTAAACCCTGCTCTAGAAGCCCTAGACCCCCAAGCGCTTGCAGGTACGACCCCTCGTTGGTTGGGGCGTCCGTGGTGAGGATTGACGCGCACGATCCAGAGGCGCTGTCATTGGGGTTGGATGGGTTACGGGGGATTAGATGCGTTAGGCGTTTTTGGGGACTTCAGGGGAATTACCATGTACGGTCCTCGTGAACTTGTCATTAGCTCAAGCAGCTAGACATGTGATTGCATTCTGGAGGAAGGTAGCCTCTAGCCTCTAGCCCAAAAAACGCGTAATCTAGCAGAGATACAGCCCCAGATACCACTCCTTACTATTTGGGCCGCATTGGTCATTGTTTGGGATTCTTATGAAGGGGCGGCGGAGATATTGCGCTTCCCCCCACTATAGCTGTTGCATGATAGCCATAATATCATCTGTTGTTTAGCGCGCTGGGCTAGCCAAATCTGGATCTTTGTTGATCATGAGCGTGTAACGCTTGTTGTACTAAACCCTTGGGAATATGCGTTGGCTCAGGCCCCCACGCAGGAATAGAGGTGTCATAGGAACATAGGGACTCTAAACTGTGCAGTATCCTTCGTGGTCACTATTACTAGGCTGCCTCAACATAAAATGAACAGCTATGATTTCAATCAGTATCCCGAACCCTGACCCCTAAACCCTAAACCCCTAAACCCCAAACCCCTAAACCCCAAACCTCTAAACAGTAAACCCCTAAACCCCAAGCCCCTAAACCCCAAACTCCTAAACCCTAAACCCTAAGCCCCTAAACCCTAAAGATCGACAGGGGATCCCACCCTCCCCATTTCCATGATTGAGCGGAGGTCCCCAGCCTACTGCGCGGGCCCTGGTTTGCGCCTGACACTGCTTGACAGGAATGATTCCCTCAGGGTCCAATGGCCCAAATAATAGAGCTTAGGGTTTCGGGTTTTAGGGCCCAAATGTTACAATATCAATGGTATTTGGGCCCTAATTAATACCCTATTATGTGGGTCCTTGCACTCTTAGGGATTGTGAGGGACTTCCTTGGGCTTCATTGGTTGTGTAGGCAGGCATAGGACACAGTGACTCTTAAATCTAGAGTTTGTATTGTATCCTGCGGAAGTCTAAGAGTTACTACCTCCTGTCCATTCCGTTTTGGGCGTCGAGTCTAGGTTGACATTAAGAAGGCTCAATAAACTATGTGGGAGCCCTATGTCATCCCTATATATACCCCATTATGATGTAGTAGTTTCCATTCTCTTTTCAATTATCCCTGTATAATCCCTAGTTCAGGTTGATATTTAAGATCTCAGGGTTTAGGGTTTAGGGAGCCATCCCAGGTCTCTCATGCCATCTCTGCATATGAATATCTAGCGTTTAGCGTTAAGGGTTTAGGGTTTAGGGTTTAGGTTGGGAGGTGTTCCCAAAATTAGGGGTACCATTTTGGAGGGTGCTTGTCATGAGGACTATGGTAACTATGGTATTGGGGCTCTACATTAGAGCCCCACTATTATAGAAACTAACATATGTCACATATAGCTTAGGACTCCACCCCAAAAGGTGCGGCGTACTTGCCCAGTCACATTGCTTTCTCAGGGTATTGTAACTGGTTGCCCAACCCCCTCACTGCTATTCGCTGAACCCCCAAATCCTGTCGGCCCCAAACTGGACAAGCTAACCCAACCCCCAAACCCTAAACTCCAAGCCCCAAACTCCAAACCCAAACCCACGAACCCTGAACCCCAATCTATGACCCTAATCTAACCCCACCATCACCCTACTTTAACTTTTCTTTAACCCCAATATAACCCTAGTGTAATCCTAGTTTAGCCCCAATAAAACCCTGATGTAATCCCGATACAACCCTAACTCAACCCCAATATACCCCTAATATTATCCCAAGAAAGCGCTAACATTACCCCAATATGACCCTGTTTTTACTCCAATGGGTCTGAGCGCAGGCGCGCCTCCATCCCGGTAGTTCTTACGAACAGCGAGCTGGCCAAACAGGCCAAGCATTGGTTTAGGGGTTGGGGTTTAGGGCTTTAGGGGGTTTAGGGAGTTTAGGGTTTAGGGGGATCAGGGTTTAGGGGTTTAGGGTTTAGCGGATTACGATCTAGGGGCTTAGGGTTTAGGGGAATTACTTTTACTTCAACAGTAGGCAACTAGGTACGTAAAGTGATGACCCCAAATTCATAAGAATAGTCAGATGTCCATATGATTTGGGGGTTCAGGTAGGGTTGGGGATCAGGATTAAGGGTCTACGGGGCCTAGGGCTTAGGGATTTTGTTTAGGGTTCAGGGTTTAAGGTTTAAACCTCGGGATTCTCCGCCGTAGGTTTAGGATTTGGGGTTTAGGTTTTGGCCCCCTATCTGGTCGCCGAATATTCCCTGGATCTTCAAAAGACCCCGAACACAGAAAACCCTAAATAGTAGTAAGAACAGTAGTAAGAATACTAGCCAGTAACAATCATGATGGTACTAGCACTAGTGATGGTGACAGTAATATAATTATGAACAGTCAGTAATAATGACGGTAACAGTAGTAATGGTGGCAAGAATCGTAATGGCAATAAAGCTGCTTGATCCCTTTTGGTAAATGGACCCTATTGACTTCTTGCTGTTGAGGAAAAGTTCATCCCATGTCGCTAGGCTCAAGGTTCGGGGTTCAGTGTTTTTGGTGTGGGCTTCGGTGTTGCAGGTAAGAGTTTACGTGGAGCCCAAAATATGTGACCCTACACCCTAAACCCTGACCTGAACCCTAAACCTTGAAGCTCTTAAACCCAGTAGGGAATATGGCAACCCGTGGGTTTAGGGTCCAGGCAGAGCTTATTCCAGGGATGATGGAACAGAACAATGGAAACCACTATATAGGACTTAGGGTTTTTACAAATTGCATAGGGTTCAAGTCCGGAGTTTTCAGCGACTTTGGGCGGTTTTGTTTTTTGCTTTTGCCCTATACAATTTGTACTTCTCTGGGCTTGAGGGTTCAGGGTTAAGCCCCATTGTGTTGACACTGGGAGGGTCAGGGAGACTTAGTAAGTAGGTTAATAATGGGGATAACTGGGGTTACTATATGGCTTATAGGGTTTTTAGTATACTTACTAAGTCCCCATGACCCTCCAGACCCTAAACCCTAAACCCTAAACCTTCTCTACCTATATATATTTAAACCTTAATGGGGCCGTGCTCTGATTTTGTGGTTTTAGGATTTAGGGTGTAGGATTTAGGATTTAGGGTTTAAGGTTTCTGGTTTGGGGTTTAGGATTTAGGATTTAGGGTTAGGATTTAGGGTTTAGGGTTGAGGGTTTAGGATTTAGGATTTATGGTTTAGGATTTAGGGTTTAGGGTTTGTAAGGTCTAGGGGTTTTAGGGTTTTTTAAGGTTAAGGG
>CAJNIZ010002646.1:14903-25613 GCA_905231905.1 Symbiodinium pilosum
ACATGAGCATGAGATATACAAAAACGGGATTACAGGCTGTTGGGAATTTTCTGAAGTGACGCAGGCAGGTGGTGAGCGAGGGGAAGAAGTGGCAAAATGTTAAATGAAAAGGGGGAGGGTGGGGTAATACCAAATATGTGTAATGATGAAACAAGCCTTGCTCGCTTCCAGCTCTAGCTAATCGTGAACCCTAAACCCTAAACCTTACCCCATTGTGTTGACAAATTTTTGGAGACCCGGGTGGGGTGGGTGACACGGAGGCTGTGGAGCGCTGGAATTTTGACTACCTCGAGCCGCTGTGATTGCAGCTAACAACTAGAAGGGTTTAGGGTTTTAGGGTTTCAGGGTTTAGGGTTTAGGGTTTAGGGTTTTAGGATTTAGGGTTTGGGGTTTAGGGTTTAGGGTTTATTGTTTAGGGTGGTTGTATAGGGTGTATATTGGGGTTATTGGGGTTGTACAGGGGGTATATTGGGGTTATGTAGGGGGGTTATATTGGGGTTATATAGGGTATATATTGGGGTTAGTTAGGGGTTATATAGGAGGTATATTGGGGTTATTTAGGGTATATATTGGGGTTATTTAGGGGTGTAGGGTGCAGGACTTTGGGTTAGGGTGAGTTATGGGCAGGATTCGGGCTCTCAGGATGTTTAGGGGGTAGGTTTTTTCTGGAATAGTTTACTGTTAGGGGACCCCAGGGATATGCGGGGATAATAAAGGGATGATGGCGTGGCATTTAAGGAGTCTGCAGCGGTGATTTGATAAACTTGTATCACAATGGCTTAAAGAAATCACGCAGTCACCCCTCAATAACTCCAATATATACCCTAGATAACCCCAATATAACCCTTAAATAACCCCAATACAACCTAAAAGAAGCCTGGAGCTTCTAATCATTCACGCTAAACCCTAAACCCAGTCACCCCGGCTTTTGAAGCCAGGAGCTGATAGATAATCGTACTGTGGGTTCGAGGAACTCGTGCACCGCTGAAGAGTCGCAGATGAACGGAAATCCCACTGACCCTGAGCCCTAAACCCTTGTGCGTAATTTCCTGCATCCACCTTGTAGGATTATATGATCCTAGTTGGGGTCACCAAATAATCCAGAGAGTGTAGGATTATTTTTTCTTGAGTACTCTTATCGGTTTCGGGCCATCGGTTTAATGTCCGGATATTGTAGAAGCAGTGAGCTGCCTGGCTTGAACTGCAGGGCTAAGGGATCTGTGGTCGGGGTTGCAAAGCCTTTCAGGAAATGATGCGCGTGCCAACCCCTAAACCCTAAGCCCAAACCTTGAACCCTAAACCCCTAAACCCCTAAACCCCTGAACCCCTAAACCCCTAAACCTTATGGTTTTGCCAAGGTCACCAAGGAGCCTTCTAGTCCCCATAGCCTGTACGAGGTGCCCTCGCCTGATGCTGCATGTTTTCTTATGGCCCACCTAACGACCATTTTGCTAGCCATGGTCTAAACTCCTTAAAGGGGGTTAACTAGGGGTTATAAAGAGGACTACTATAAGGTTATTAAGGGGATTTAAGGGGGATACTAATTAGGAATTTAGACAATGATTCATATTACATTTTCTGAGCAACCCCAAAGCCGATGGTACGCGCAAAGGTGCCTTGCTTTGTTTTAAAACCCTAAACCCTAAACCCTAAACCAAGCCAGGTTGCATTTTTGAAGCCTGCAGGCTGAGCTTTTGCTTGCGGATGCACGCCTGGGGTAAGACCCATGCGGATTTGCGTTTTGAGGCATATAACCCAGAGGGTCCATATATACAACTGTTAGGGAATAAGGCCCCAAAATGCCCTACTGTAGAAGGAACTATGGGTCCCCATTCCCTAATGGTTGTATATGTGGACCCTCTGGGTAAGTCGGTTCATAGCTGTTCGAAGGTCGGGCTTGTCATAGCTATAGAGACTGGCTTTGCCGAGCACATAGGAGGGTGATCTGGGATCTGGGGTGGGTCTTAGCTTAGTAAGGGATATTCGCAGGGACCCCAGGAATGCAAAGGGGTTACAGGGACCCTTGGGATTACATGGGGGATAATGTTAATAAGTTATGTGCATGTGGAGCATCTTCATCTTGCGCAGCTTGACCTGCGCTTGTACGCCCCCGTCATCTTCCAGAAGCCCACCTAGTCCTTGCTGACTCAGGATGGGACGCTGTTTAGGGGTCATGCGATATGGAAAAGGACTAAGCAGCTTGGCCTTGCGCATGCCAAGGAGATACCTGGCGGATGTGGACAACTTCTTCGTGCTGTGCGCACCAGCCTGGCTCCTGGACTCGTATCTTATCAGCGCAGTGAACGGAATGACTTCAGATGTAAGATCCGTATACAGCCCTTATAGTAGGGCTATATACGGATCATGTGGGGGTATATGGCGGTTACATAGGGAACATATTCGGGTTTAATTCAACTAAAGTTTAGCAAGTGCTGGATGTGGGACAGAGTTGGACAACAGCCTGGCTGCCTTGTTGTTGGTGACCGATGCTTGCCAACCATTGTCTTCATTGCCAATGATGATGCTATCATTACTGCCGTCATGGCAGGTACTTACTTCCTGCTGCCCCTCCCCCCACCACCACTGCCGCCGCCAGCACCACCGCCACCAATCGTACTACATCACATTTGATGTCTGTCTTGGTTTGGTTACATACATCCACAAGGTGGAGCTGCGTCCCTCCGAGGGTCCACATACCCCTCGTGCGCAGCCTGGTACCCTAGTGCGCTGGTGTTTAGAAGCCGCCCAGAGCGGAATGAGATAATGGTTTTTTTTGTTGGCCAAAGTTGCCTGCAAACTCCCCCCCTCGCTCTTCTTGATTCCGTTCCTTCATGTCCTGCCTGGCTGGAGAAATATGGTTCAATGGGCGAAGAAGTGTACATCCCTGGAACACTGTGGGCAGGGATTGCGTAGAAGATGGCCAAAAAAACACCTACCCTTCAGCTCGAAAGCGTAGATTCAAACCAGCGCGGCTAAGGCCAGCAGCAACGGAAGGTTCGCCTACTATGCCGCCGCCTCAACTTTTTTGAGTGAAGTTGCATCTTCGGTCATTTTGGGGCATGAGAACCGGTGCAGAGGGTTTGTTGGCAGTATCCTAGCAGGGGGCTGGAGGCACTTCTTTTTTGTTGCCAGGGCTTCAGAAAGCGTTCAGATTATTGTTGCAATTAGATCCAGACAGCAAAGAACACCATCGCAGGGGACCTAGTCAAACGAGAACGCACGCAGCATGGATCTCAGGGGTAAGAATCAACACAATAATATTTAGTATTATTGCCTGAGGTTACCATTATGAGTATTAATATCATTATCATTACTAGTACTACCACTTTCCATTTAATTTTCCATTATCCCGATATAACCCCAATATACTATGGTAGTTTCCATTTCGTTTTCCATTATCCCAATATAGCCCTAATGTAACCCTAATATTGTAGTTTTTATTCTTTAGAGCTCTAGGGGTGGCAGCTCTAGACTTGGCTGTGATCCTTTTGTCTTAAAGCTTTTCAGTAACTACCATCACCCCCGACCCCAGGCCCGTGAACTCGAAAGCTCTATAATAGCTCAACCGCGTGACGCAGGCTTGTCATAGACCCTAAACCCCTATAAATAAGCGCTAACCCCTAAAGAGGACTTCTCCCAGAACAAGAACCCATGCGGCCACAAGATCGCTGGGCGCCCAGTGCAGCTGCTCCAAGTGGGGCCTCAACCCTTCTATAATAGCAACAACAAGAAGAACAATAATAACAGCAATAATAACATTCATATCCATAGTAATGACAATAATAAGCAGAATAGGAAAATGATAACAATAGTAATAGCAATAATATTGACATTTGTAACCAGAAGAATAACAATGATAACAACAGAAGTAGCAATAGTAGTAATAATGATTGTAGGTCTGACCAGGTCCTTAAAGGGAAGTGAGTCCAAGGTAATTGGCTGGGAGCTGGGCAACCTGGGGAGTACTCAGCAGGATTTGGGAAGTCTATGGGATGACTATGTGGGGATTGGGGTGTAGGGTTTAGGGTTTAGGGATTAGGGTTTAGGGTGTAGGGTTTATAGGGTTTAGGGTTTAGGGTTTAAGGGTTTAGGGGTTTGCTGTCAATACGGGGTCCTATATTTNNTATTTGGGTTCCTATTATAATACGGGGCCCTATATAGATTTCCCCCATTTTGGGAACAGTAATTCAGGGAAACTACCATGTACCTACACCCTTGAATCACATTGTGATCTTCACTAAGTCAAATAACTATCCAGATATAGTGCCCGCGCGACACTTTTCTACCCCTTCATTCTTACTCCCTAGTCCTTTTGTCCTTTTGAGGTTTACGGGCCTTGCCACCACTCTCTGGCTCCAAGCCCCTATTGAACGATTCAATCTCAGCTGCCTTGGGAAGGTGCTCGGATTACGTGATGTAGCCCACTCCTAGCGTAACCTCGATCAAATTCTAGAAGTACGTGTAGAAGTAGGTTTCCCACAGGGTCCACATATACAACCATTAGGGAATTGGGACCCATAATTCCTTCTATAGTATGGCATTTTGGGGCCTAATTCCCTCAGTTGTATATATGGACCCTCTGGGTTTGCTAAGCCTTCACTAACGCCCGACTTCCGTCAATTACGTCTGCAGGCTCCTACCAATGACCGGAAGGAGATGCGATTCCCTGCGTTCCGGCAAAAGGTGGGGATCAGAATTTGAGGTGTTGGGCAGACATCCTAGGGATATAGGGTTATATAATGACTATCTAATGGTTATATATGGTAATGGGATTAAGGGTCCCTATTAGGGGTCCCTCCTAGAGTCCCTAGATCTAAGGTTGTCCGGGCTTTGGTTTGTCCTCAGGTGGAAGGCTGGCAGTTCCTTCGACGTGAGGTTAGGGTTTTATTGTTCAAGAATGGCCTTTGCTGCAGCCCTTCGGCCAGAAACGTATCAGGCAAGGAATTACAGGCGTTCCTGGTACGATGGTCGAAGGCTACTTTTTTCAGTTTGTGACCAGTGGCCTTGAAATCAGTAGCCATGGTCCTAGGCCTAGGCCCCAAGCCCAACAGACAAGCCATTTTGTCGAGGTACTGTGGCAAGTCCTAAGCCCTAAGCCCTAGAAGACATCAAATTCTACTCAGGAGCGTTGTGACAACCCTAAACCCTAAACCCTACACCCTAAACCCTAAACCCAAGACCTGTGCTGAGGCATCCTTCAGACTGAAGTTGTGTCTCGGGGGTGTAGGGTTTAGGGTGTAAGGCTTGGGGTTATAGTGGGGCTAGGAGCTGACCTGCCCGGGAACCTCGCTACAATTTTAACATGGCACTCATGTGACTCGGCACATGAGTCGCGGTTTAGGGTTTAGGGTTTAGGGTTTGGAAACTTAAGTTAGCTAGCAAGGACCCAAAGACCGTTCACATCCTCGGTTATCATTATAGTATCTCTTGCCATTACTCTACTGCTTGGGTATTTAGACCATTAGGGTCGCATAAACGAAGCCAAGCCATAGGCATGTTCAAATCTCTTCCTCTTGAACACTCATGTCTTGTGTTGCAAGCCGCGTTGAGATCCGAATCCTCAGAAATCTTTGTACGGATGGCAGGATGTTCTTCTCGTGCCTGGTGAGGGTAGATAAGGGGTTTTCAGGAACTTCTGTTTGCTGTTACTTGGTGAGTGTATAGAAGGCTCGTTCGGAATACTGGGGAGTGTATATATTGGATGTCCCATTGGGGACACTACGAATAAAAATCCTATTTGGGATTCAGGGGTGTAGGGTTTAGGGTTCGCAGCTTCCGTCTCAACAGCGAATAACAACCATGGGCCAGATCTGTGTAGGCTTCCCCCGAAATCCCAAGCACCCAAGAGTTAGGTACATGTACCCTAAACCCTCTATACCCCAATGCAGCCCTGTATATCCTATAGCCATATAGCTTCATTTGAGAACGCCCCAAGTATTCGGTACCTGGACCCAACGGTTTTGGAAGGTGGCGGAGGCCCGGGGCAGAAAGAGGCCTCCTGGCTGCACATCGCGTAATTGGACGGCAACATCCAAGAAAACTTGTAACCCAAAAGGTGAGAGTAAAGTCAGAAGAAAACCCCCTTAGTATTGTTGCCAATAGAAAAGTTACGACTCCTATTAACATTGTTGTTGCAACCACCATGGTTGCATTTTTTGTTATGAGAATTTTGGATAGAGGAAGGCATGCACCCCTAATATACCCCATAGCCCAGAATCGGTTTAGGGCTTAGGGCTTAAGGGGTCATAAGCGGTGCAAGGTTTCCTCCAGCCACTGTATGGCAGTGCAGCGGAAAGGTTATACGTGCACATGACTTCTCTGCAGCTTATATGTTTAAAAGTCTGCGCCTGCGGTTAATTGTTGTAAGAGCCATGCGGGAGGAGCCTGAATCTTGGTCATGTCTTTCAGCTTTCTCCACGTACACATGTTGAATAGTAGTTAGGAGTGGTGACGCAACAATCATTCCATGTACTTGCAAAAGGGCTGGAATACACAATATGAACTTAAGTCTGAAGTCCTTAAACGGGGTTTTATAGGGGATCACATAGGGGACTACTACAGGGGTTATTAAGGGTGGCACTAGGAGTTTAGAGCGTAGCTCATATGCATCACGCGCTTAAATTGAAGTCTTGGGTTTGTCCCATATCGTCACTGCGATTGGGCGATTCTACTGAGAAACCCTTGCAGCTTCCAGGTGCTAGCCCGGTCTTCAGTGGGTTTAGGGTTTTTGGGGTTTGGGGTTTAAGGTGTCCAGGAGATATTTTGAACCATTGGGTGTCCTGACAGTGAATTCGCACCTTTGCTTACCAGAACTCTCCAGTAAACATGATGAAAAGCATGATGACCCTACACCCTAAACCCTAAACAGTCTAAACTCCTAGCATCTTCCAGGTAACCCCGATTATGCTCCCCCATATAACCCTCTATATAAACCCTGTTCAGGGAGTCTACACTCAACCCTAAACCCTATGTACCCCCGCCCCCCCCTTTAAATTAGGAGTTGGGACTACCTGAACCCCACAAGTATGTAGAATAGTGGTGTTTGGGGCTATTTTGGGAGGCTTCGGGGTATTCTTTTACATATTTTTGGGGTCCAGGTATAGCTCATATTATTTAGGAGGACCCCCCCACCCTGTAATAGTGGTAAAATAAGAATATAAGAGGACCCTAATATAATCCCTATTATCCCTTATAGTCACTATTACTGGGTGGGGGGTCCACCTAAGTCATATTATGCGAGGTTTCCTTGGCAGATCCAAGTCTTGGGGATCGCTGGAACATTGGAGCTATACCTGGACCCCCAAAATCTGTAAAATAATGTCCCAAAGCCGCCTCCCAACATAGCCTCAAACACCATTATTCTACACACTTTGTAAATCCTGACGGTTCAGGGTTTAGGGGACCTCACCCTAAACCCTAAACCCCAAACCCAGTAGGGTTCAGAGTTTGAGGGTTTCAGAGCTTAGGGCTTTTAGGGTTTCAGGGTTTCAGGGCTAAGGGTTTAGGGTTCAGGCTATCAGACGCTAAGGGGCCATGTAGGCAGAAATTGGGTTCTTTGGCTTTTTGGCCATTGTAATTCTAGTAAAGGTTGGGGTAAGTATATGATTATGGAATACTTGGACCCTCAAAGAAACTAGTTTTCAGGATTGAGGGCTTATAGGGTATTAAAAAGGAGGTTCGGGTCTAGGGGAAGTCTGTGTAATGAGTAGTAGACCCCAGAAGGGGTCGTGTCGGGACATAATGGAAAAGACCACGGAAACTGCCATGTAAAGTTTAGGTGTCATTGCTAGCGGTAGTAGTCTCTGTTTTTTTTTTTTGATTCTTTGGCGACTGCACTCAGTGTTCCTTAGTAATCTTTGTGGCCCTCAACCCTGAACCCTGTTTATATTTGGATATTTGGTTCCCAATTTGGGGACCCCTAGATTACCATGGTCTAGGTCATGTCCCCTTACAGCAAGCGATGCCACAATGTGTACTAGTTACTAGGAGTTACACGAATCCCACACCTAGACCCCTTTAGGGTTTGGGGTTTAGGGCCCCAGTAACACCACTTTAGTGACATTTATTGTAAGGGGTAATGTCCCAAACCATGAGTCAAAGCTGCAGGCAAGACACGTTCTACTTGCAGAACACGCTGCTTCACCGCGAGGTGTGGCATCTTGATTGACTAGCTGAAGCTTTCTGACAAAAGGTGGTAACCCATGACCACAAAAGGATCAAACAAAGTGGAGATAGTACATGTTTGCAGGTGTGGGACAACCAGATATGGGGGATTCCATTTAAATAGGGGAACCCCAATGTAGACCTGCAAGCACTATAGTTCTTATCATAGGGACCCCCAAAAAGGTATCCCTAACTTTGGAAAACCTCCACAAACCCTAAACTCCCTCCATATGAGCTATAGTCTAAACTCCTTAAAGGGGGTTGTATAGGGGATTATATAGGGGACTAGGAAATATCAAGTTTAGACAATGGCTCATATAGGTTCATACATTTCTTAGGTCTGCTTGGGCTGCTGAAGCTCTGACTGAGACCGTTCCCAAAATTAGGGGGTACCCTTAAAGGGGGATATCGGGGTTATGTAGGGCAATATCGGGTTTAGGGAGGTACCCTTAAGGGGGGAATAGAGGGCTACATTTGGGCTTTGTAGGGTTTTGGGTTTAGTGACATCCTGGCACCTGGCAGGACCTCACCTCCCATTTTAGCAAAGCCATCTCCTCTGCACAGGTTTAGGGCTTATGGGGTTTATGGGGTTTATACGGTTTATAGGGTCTTTCGTATTGGGGATGATGCCAAAAATGGCTCTGCGACCCATGAAAACTTGCCACTCGAGCAAGGAGTCTGCTCCCGGTCCTCCACTGCCAGTCCGGCCCTCCGCCTCTCCCAGCTTTGGGTTTCCTTTATGAGGAACCTTTGGAACCTTTGGGCGAAAAAAGGGAGGGAGAGAGAGAGACAGAGATTTTTTTATATATAATACATATGTCTATATATATATACATATCTCTATATATATAGTTCTATATAGAGATATATAGGGACATATAGGGTTTAGGGTCCATGTAGCTATCTGAGGGCTGTGCAGAATGTATGCTAGTGCAGTATACGTCTCGTTCTGCCCAAGAACTTGTGGTGTAAGGCAGTGTAGTATATAAACCCTAAACCCTAAACCCATGTATCACGGTGTAGTTTGCGTAGGGCTGGGCAGAAATGATAGTGTAGTATGCTTGAGGTTATGCAGGCGTGATGGTGTGAAATCAGATTACTCAGGGTAATGCATGAAAGGTATGTAGGTCTAGTGTTCTTCGAGTTATGCAGGCATGCGGCATGGTAGCTTCAGTGTTTTCTGGACTCTGCAGAATTCCCTGCAGCAACAGAACAAGGAGTCTGGACTCCAAACAGGGAAGCCCAAGATATACCGGGAATGTGTGAATGTACTTACCAGGGTCCTTACATTCCTATGATGTTTCTGTTATATCTTGTTGGGGTTGCAGTTTTGAGACAACCCTATATAATCTCTATATACCCCCTACATATCCCCACACACTCCCTAAACCCTAATCCGTACATAATTCCGTTATAACCCCTATGTAATCCTTATAAAGCCCCTATATAATCTATGCATTGTCCCTATCTTCTCCCCATGTGGCCAAGGTGGGCGGTTTCGGAACAAAGTGCGGTCGCGAGGCCTGGGCCGCCAATGGCTCTGCTTGAGTTAAGGTTTAGGGCTCATGGTGTAGGGTTTGGGGTTTAGGACTCATGTGGGGGCCTACATACTTACAAAGGGGTTTTGGTGTACCTTGTAATGTAGCTATGTAAGGATCGTTTGGGCACAGTCTTGGTAAGTATCCCGGTTTCTGCTATACTCACGTGGGGACAGGGGGGAACTCCGCGAAAACAAAAAGACTCTCCTTTACTCCCCACACCGATAAATGCTCCCAATGTACGACCTTGATGTTAAATACTTGAGGCGCATTTTATGGAGGAGATTCATTTCAGCAGGGTTGGGGTTTGCTTCTTAGCTTCGATGGCCAATGTTTCCCCTTGAGTAAAAGCCAGCATAGCAAGCGTTTCAGAACCTCAAGGTGTCTGAAAGTGGTTTAGGGTTTAGGGTTATTCGCAGCGTACCCCAAAT
Organism: Symbiodinium pilosum; assembly: GCA_905231905.1. Lineage (NCBI taxonomy): Eukaryota > Dinophyceae > Suessiales > Symbiodiniaceae > Symbiodinium > Symbiodinium pilosum. Next base: position 25,036 of record CAJNIZ010002646.1, read on the forward strand.
GCCCCCCAGGACTCTGTTTCACTCGGACTATGTTTCAATTGGACGTACCGGAATGAGTATGATTTTTTGGCAGCTGCGGGCTGCGGACTACCACTCGCCCAGCAACATTGACGGCCTAGGCGTTTGGGCTCTTTCAGCCATCGCTACAGCCTTTGCAACCAACGTAAGGTGTCATGAATGCAGAAGAAACAAGGAGCACTTGGGTCACGCCAATAAGGGCCTGCATTGGCAATGTGCAGACTTCAGAAAACCGATCACAGATTCTGATCTTCGGCAGCTGGTTGGCGCTGTTTTGAGCACTTTTCAAGCTGCGTTGTACATGTTCTGATCAATGCCATGGAAGACGGAAACCGTGCTGAGTAATGTTCGTTCTTTGTGCTTGATACAATTACTACTGTAATGTTGGACCCTCTTTAATAAGGGGGGTCTCCCCCCCTCCCCCCCTAACATTAGGGCCCTCCGAAAAATTGAAATTAGGGACCCTCAATTCGCCCCCCCTGAGCTTACACGGTTCTGAGGTCCTTGTGGATTGATTGGATTGTTGGGAATCCTTCTTATATTTTTAGGCCCCCAAAATC
>CAJNIZ010002647.1:5170-16636 GCA_905231905.1 Symbiodinium pilosum
AGGGTTTAGGGTTTGGTATTTTGGGTTTAGGGTTTAGGCTTTACTGGTAGGCTTTAGGGTGTTTATGAGTTTGGCTGCGCAGGCTTTGATACTAGGAGCAGCTGACGCTTGAGGTTCTAGGGTCTAGGATTCAGAGTTCAGGGTTGAGGTTCTCAAGTGCTAGTTGGGAATGGGACCCCTTTCGAAATGCCCAGCACTTGCCGGTTACAATCCCCATAACCTACAGAGTCCCGCGCTCGATAGCCCTACCCGAGTAGATCAGGGTTTAGGGTCGCTGAACAAGATCGGCTGCTGGAGCTTCAGACCCTAAACCCTAAACCCTAGGCTGAGACCTGGGTTTCATGTCAGGGGTCCTCCTTGAGCCAGCAGCCCTTAAGGAACGTGCAATTAGACCTGTAAAGGCATTGCTACCCCAAGACCCCATTCCAAGTCTTGCTGCCCGCGCCAACCAGTGCATCAAGCAGGTCTAGCTAGGTGGCTTGGTATGCTGCCATGCCTACCCCCACCTGAATGTATCACAATCAACGGACGCCCGGCCAGTTGGGAAGATTCTCCACTCATGATCTTTGTTTAAGTGCTATTTGCAGCTATTGCCTGGCACAATCCTCAGATACGTGCAGCATATGCTAGAAACTAACGCAAGACTGATGCCGCCACTTGGAGGGTCACGTGGGCTTCATAAGTAGCTTAATAACTGGGATAAGTGGGGATACTATATGGTTTGTAGGGGCCCTAGGTAGACTTATAAGTCCTTGGCCCTAAGCCCTAAGCCCTAAAGCCTCTACTTATTTTTAGTCCTCTGACCCCAGCCCTAAATGCCACCATAAACCCTAACCCCCCCTGAAGCCCCAAACCCCTAAACCCCTGAAGCCCTAAATCCCCTAAACCCCTAAACCCTAAACGCTAAACCCCGAAACCCCTAAACCCTAAACGCTGAAGCCCTAAACCCCTAAACCCCTAAACCCTAAACCCTAAACAAGCAGTCATTGGTCCTCACGGATGCTGGCATCGATGTGGCCTTGGGTCGACAGTACACGGCGGGGGTCACCATGGCCTTGGTGCTTGCCGTGGACTCGGTAAATTGCTGGTTTCGGGTTTAGAGGTCCCTTTGAAAGAGCTATGGGGTCGCTAGAAGGGATAAGTAGGGTTTAGGGTTTAGGGGTCCCTTTTCAGGAATTATGGGGTTTCTAGGAGGGATATGTAGGGTTGACAGTTTGGGGTGAGAGGATTCCTGAACCGTAAGGGCTCCCCGAAAAGTAGTGAGGGATGCAGGGACACGTAGGGGTGTGTACCTAGGGCTGAGAATTTCCTGAACCTGAACAGTACGGGGCCCGCTTTTTGTTTTCTAGATCATGTTGTTCTAGCTACAGCATAGTATGCCGCAAAGGCCCCTAACCCTACAATCCCTATAAAGTCATGTCTAACCCCCCACTTTCCACGCCTTTTTTCCATGTTTCTTCTTATGCTTTTTCCATTGTTCTGGTCATGTCGGCCCCTAAGCTCTAAACCCTGAGGCCCCTTTTCAAATCGCTTTTCCATCATTCTGACCAGTCAGGCGCCTAACCCGAAACCTCGCGACCCCCCTAAACCCTAAACCCCCATGTGGGTTTAGGGTTTAGGGTTCATGTTTTCCCTAAAAAACCGTATTTCCATCCCTTAGAGGAGGCAAACCAAAACCCTAAACCCTAATGTAGACCCCTGATTAATGAACCCCCTCCTTTTAGGGGCCTAAATCTTATAATCGCTGACCTAACTCTTATTAAGGGGTGGGGATTATTAATCAGGGGTCTGGGTTAAACCCCAAACTGACCCCTAAACCCTAAACCCTGAACCCCAAAAGCTCCAAAACCCTAAACCCTAAACCCCTAAACCCTAATCTCTAAACCCTAACTCCCTAAGACCTGTCCTTCTAAGTTGCTTGACACCTTGAACATGTCCTGGAACTCTTCAACTCAAAAGTGTGTGCGAATCAAAATCACAATCACACAAAATGCTCCCAAAGTATGGATCGGTGTAGGGTTTAGGGTTTAGGTGTAAAAAGGGACAGAAAGGGGTCTGGGGTTTGGGTACCTGAGCCCCACACGTATGTAGAATAATGTGTTCTTTTGATGCGTGTTTAGCATTTGGGCCATGATGTCACCAACTTTTGGGCTCTGGACCCAAACACTTAATCCGCGATCCGAGCTTGTTCGTGCTCATTCTGGCTCCTTAGCCTCGAACCTACACTCTGGACCTGAAAGAGTTATAAAGAGGTCAACAGGAAGTATGTATTTCAAAACCCAAAATACTCAAATTAAACCCTCAAGCTTCATCCCAAAACCCCAAATGCTCAAATGAAATTCTGAAGTATGTATCCCAAAACCTTAAATACTCAAATTAGACCCTAAGGCTTCATCCCAAAACCCTAAATGGGAGTCTCCCAAAATTAGGGGTTCCTTTTCGACTTTTTTGGGTGCCCCAATAATGGGGACTATAGTCTTTTAGGGTCCCCTTTTTTAGGGAAACTACCAAAGACTCGAACCCTCAAGGCTTTGTTGACCTACCAAAGCCCGGCCGGTCACCCAGCAGATGGCCATGACGGCGGGGTCCAATAAACTTTTGGATTCTGAAGGGGGAGTGTGTTAAGAGTACCCTAAACCCTAAGCCCTAAACCTTAAATCCTAAACCCTAAGGCCTAAACCCTACATCCTAAACCCTAAACCAGGTTTCAGCGTTTAGGGCTCAGGGTTTTTGATTTAGAGTTTGGATGAAGGCTTTGTGGCTCATGGTTTCAGAGCTTAGGGTTTAGGCTTTAGGATGAAGAGTCTGGGGTTCGCGGTGTTCAAGTGATGCGTTTGGTGAATTTCAGCTGCACATGTTCGGCATGTAAATGGCAGATGCGTAGACCATCTAACTGCCATTATCTTACTGGTGGTGAGTAAGGAACAAGGGAAGAGAGTCCTTTGATATTTCCCATATAATGTGTTCCCTTAGTTACTACTAGCACCCAGTAAGCTATCTGAAGGATGCAGACTGTTGAAACGCTATAAACCCTAGCTTTGGCGTGTAGGGTTATTGGTGTACAGTTCTCAAAGCCTTGCTTTCCTGGACTGCCGTACGCATGAACCCTTCATGGACCTCAAAAGTAGGTGAAGGAGCCAAGAAGGTTCACGGTTCAGGTTCTAGTTTTGTGATTAAGAGAACCAAAAAGTCTTTCATCCTGCATGTATTTGGGTTTCAGGTATGCGGGTCCTGCGTGGTTCCTACCCGAATAGTGAGAGCTCCCATTTTGGGAGCCCCTATGATAAGGATCATCATAGATTGAGGTCAATGTTGGGTTACCCGTGGTTGTGGCAACTGCCATATAATATAGCCGCAGTAGGGAAACTTCGCAAGCAAGTACCCTAAACCCTAAACCATGCAATTTCCCTAAACCCTAGACCCCAAACCCTGAATGACAAATCCTTCAAGAAAACAGATGCTTAGCATTAAAACGGCAACAGTTGATACCGAATATCCCCTTTACAAGGGCACCTTGGCAACAAAAAACTCGAACTTTAGAGCCCCTATCCCGAACCCCCTGAGTAATAAACCTTTACCCTGGGACCTCCACTCCTAACCCCTCAGCCCTAACCCTAATCCCCTAAACCATAAAGCTTCCAAAGACACTCACCTTGCTGAGGCCTTAGCAGTTTGTGTCGATCGCCTGCTCATCAGGCTCCGCATGAATTCCACTTCAGTTGATGTCTCCGTAGATTTGCTATCCGACCACAATCCATAGGGTTTTGGTGGATAGGGTCATGCAGGTTTTGTCCATCCACAGCAGGATGTTGCTGACATCTGACTCTCGCTTGATCTTTGGCATTGGTGGGCCCTAAACCCTAAACGTCTTTGCGTGCCTGTTGCTGCAATCATTTCGTGCCCCTGAGTGAGTACTAGAGGGATAGGGCTGGGAAGATAAGGAAATCGGACCACGGTCGCCTTTGTCTTCTTTAATTGGTTTAGGCTTGATTCCTTCATCTTGTCCCTGTTCGCGGCAACCCTTGTCCCATCCGTCCAAACATGGGACTCATGAACTTCAACAAGCCCTCAGCCCTGAACCCTCTAAACGCTACTTTAGGCATTTGGGGGTTTCCCAAAATCATGGGTACCTTTTTGAGGGTCCCTATAATAAGGACTATAGTATTTGGGGGCCTATATTGGGGTCCCCCTATTTTGGCAAACTACCATTCCTCTTGTGTGTGAGCCTGGTAGGAGCTCTAGGCATCTGGGGGCAGGTGTTCGCTCACGGATCCTAAGCCCTAAACAACCCTAAGACTTAAACCTTGGGTACTGCCCCTCCCAGTACCAGTCTATATTAGGGGTCCTATTCAGGGCTATATATGACCATATTATACATATTATCCAACTGTTACTGAGGGGGGGCAGTACCCAACTTAAACCCAAAACCTGTCACCCAACGTGGACCCCAAATCCCAAACGCTGCACACGGGCCAGTCCTCCATTAGGGTCTATATTGGGGGTCCCCCTCTTTGTGGGAAACTACCAAATCCTAAGCCCTAAGCCCAAGAATCCATAATCCAGACCCATGATGAATAAACCTTCCCCCCTTACTAGAGATTATAATAGGGATCCTAAAATTAAGGCCCTTTAAAGGTGGAGGTTTATTAATCATGGGTTTACATTAATAGGACTCCCCATTACTCCCCCCAAATTCCGGAAAAGCTCCTGGGAATCCCTCAGCGCTAACCTCAACCCTAGCCCCTTAACCCTCATCCCTAAACCCTAAGTCCTTAAAGCTTAAATAAATACTTCAACCCTAAGCCCCTAAACCTTCAATCCTTAAACCCTGAGCCCTAAACCCCAAATCCTTAAACCCTTATATCTAGGCCCTAAATCCTCAAACCCTCGACCCCTTTTCTTCAGGGACCCTAAACCCAAACTCCCTAGACCCTAAACCCTAAACCATAAACCCTAAACCCATTTCTCCTTTGCCTCCGCTGCCCCAAATGTCAGGGGCACGCCAGCCTTGCATCCCCTGGCAGCTTCAGGACAGTGATGGTGGTTTATAGGGATTTGGGGATTTAGGGTCAAGCGATTTAGGGTTTAGGGATTTAGGGTTTTAGGGTTAAGCGATTTAGGGTTTAGGGATTTAGGGTTTAGGGTCTATGGATTCAGGGGTTAGGGTCTGGGGAACTTGGGTTTTAGGGTTTAGGGATTTGGGGTTATGGTTTCGGGATCTAGGGTTAAGGGTTGAGGGTTTACGAATTTAGGGTTTAGGGTCTAGGGTTTGGGGGCGAAGCGTTTTGGGATGTAGCGGTGTAGGGGTTTAGGGTTTAGGTATTTGGGGTTTAGGAAACTTAGGGATTTGGAGATTTCAGGGTTTTGGGCGAAACCCCGCACCCTTTGAAGGGATGTATAAGGTTGTATATTAGGGTATGGAATTGAACTTGGCAGCTAGCACAGGGGTGTTCAGCTCACCATTCCTGTGACATTTACGCTGTCCTTGCGCACTTAGTTCAGTCCATGTCATCCAGCATACGCACCTTGCTCAGCAGAGATACTGGTTGTAATGCACTGCCTGTTGCATTTTTGTGTGTCCTAAACTCTAAACCCCTAAGCCCTCAACCCTACACTCTAAGCCCTAAACTCTAAGCGCTCAACCCTAAGCCCTAAGCCTTAAACCCTAAACTCTAAGCCCTAAACTCTAAGCGCTCAACCCTAAACCCTAAGCCCGAAACGTGTACCCTAACATATAGGAATTCTTTCAAAGTAGCTCAAGAATCATATCCCAGTTTGGTGCGGACCTTGTGGCCAACTTCAAACGCTCAAGCAGAAGTGCAGAGAGGATTTGGGCTTTAGGGTGGTAGCATGGTATAAAGCGCCACCCCAACCCAACCCTAAGAGTTTAACTATAAAGAATGGTCGTATGATAGTAGATTTATAGCATACAAAACCCTAACCTCTAGTATGATAGTTCAGGCCTTGCAGCACACAAGCGTTTCCATGAGAAGACAACTCTGTCATGTTCTGTGCTGACGACCGACATCTACCATGACCGTAAGGAGCCTAGCTAACTGCGCTTTAGTTTCAGGTTTAGAGTTTAGGGTTCAGGGCTTGGGGTTCAGAGTTTAAGGTTTAAATCCTAAATCATAAGCCGCGTTTAGAGTTCGGAGTTTGCTGTTGGGGTTTGCCTGAGCAGCACTGGGTCCTGAACCCCAAAGCCTGAACACCAAGGCTGACGACTGCACTTGTTTAAAGCTGGGTTGCTAGGAAACCCTGTTCTTAACGAAAAAACCCATATTATTGTAACTTAATTCAAGTTCCTGAACAGCAGCCCAGTGAAGGTCCTTGATCCTAAACCCTAAACCCTTAACCCTAAGCCCTAAACTCCAAAACCAATGCTCTCAGAGCCTCGAAAGCAGCATCTGCGGCAAGGACAGCCGATGTCAAGAGACGCGCAAGTGACTTCCAGGTGTGACCTTCTCTTCAGGGTTTAGGGGTCAAGATGGGATTTAGGGTTTGGGGTTAAGGGATTCAGGGTTTAGGGATTTAGGTCTTAGGATTGAGAGATTTAGGGTTTAGGGTTTAGGATTCAAGGGTTTAGGGTTTAGGATCTAAGGGTTTAGGGCTTAGGGCTTAAGGTTTAGGATTTAGGGTTCTGGGTTTCGGGTTTAGGGATTATGCCTGCCTTTTGCTAAGGTCGGTTGTTATGATGCTGGTGTCAAGGTGTGAGCCCAGAGACCTAAACGCCAGGCCCTAAACACCAAACAGGGTTTAGGGAATTAGGGTTTATAATAGGGTTTAGGGTTAAACCCTTGAATCCCGAGCCTTAAACCCCAAACCCTAAACCCCAAAAGAAACCCCAGCCTTAGTCCCCAACTCAAACCTGGAACCCCGAACCCTAAAGACTGTGCTCTAACAAATTAGACACCAAACTTCACCCAAGGCCCAAAAGGATGAACAAGAACACAAAACACCAAACACGAAACGTAAGACCTGAACCCCAGTGGTTTCGGGTTTAGTTTGGGTACTGCCCCCACCCAGTAGAAGTCTATATTAGGGGTCCTATTGAGGGCTACATATAACCATATTATAAATATTATCCAACTGTTACTGGGTGGGGGCAGTACCCAACCTAAACCCCAGTAGTTTGGGGTTTAGGCTATAGTAGATTTGAGTTTAGGGTTGCTTGTTTTATGTCAGGTTGTGGTGTAGTCCCGCAGTGGTCACGGGCATCATAGGGCCCCTGATATTGACCGAGCATGATTAAAGGAGAGCCATGCGTTTGACAACCCCCCCCACCCGTTTATGAAGCTGTACTGTTGATAGTAAGAAGTCTGTATGATTTATGGTGCTAAGCACCAAACCCTAAATCCTAAGCCCCAAAACCTAAGCCCTAAACCCCAAACCCTAAACAGCAGGACATCCCACAGCTTGCAGTTTAAGGAAGCAACCCAAATCTGCAGAAAGTTGTCTGTTTTTAGCATGGAAAATGAAGAGACCCAAGGGTTTATGGTTGAGGGTACCCCCCCGCCCCATGGCTAAAAATCAGGATTTTGGATTTTGAAAGTGTTATATACATGGAGTGGTGGGTCATTTCGGAGGTTAGGTTAATCAAGATCCTCATGATCAGCCGTCCACCCCTTAGTTTAGGGTTTAGAATCTATCGGGTTAATAGATCCGCTGTTTTTCAATGCCTACTGATAAGCCCAAACTGTAAATTGCAAATTCCAAGTCGCAAAGCCCTATGCCCTACCTACAGTCCCCCTTAAGTAGATAGAGTAAGGCTTTGGGTATATTGTAATAAGATCCCCATATACCCCATATTCTATCTACTTAAGGGGGACTATTAAGCAAAAAACGCTACACCCCAAACCCCCGCCTCGCAAAATTGCCACTCCAATGTAGGACGGGCTCTTCTGGCAGCCCTTATTGGAGCACTATCGAATCTCCTCCCCGGAGAAGCGGCCACCAACCCTAAACCCGAAAACCCCAAAACCCTAAACTCTAAACCCCAAACCCTACACCCCAAACCTGAAACCTTAAACCCCAAACCCTAACCCTAAGCCCTAAACCCTAAACCCTCAACCCCAAAACCCAAAACCTAAATCCTAAACCCTAGAACCCTAAACCCCCCAAACCCCAAGCCAGTTCAAATCCCTTGGCTGCCTTCGTCTCATCAGATTTTGCACGCTTTCCATCCTCAGGAGCCCCTGCCAAGCAGATTCTGTCATAGCTCACATAATGGAGAATCAAATGGGTGGTTGTCAAAATTATGGTCCCTTTTTGGGTACAACATTAGGTGCCGTATTATAATAGGGACCCAAAAAGGGACCATAATTTTGACAACCACCCAAATGGAAAAGAGAATGGAAAATGAAATGGAAACTCGGGAATACATGGGGGGCTAAGGGTTTAGGGTTTAGAAACCCCTAAGTTCCTTTGAAGGGGGGTTTAAGGTTTAGGGTTCAGGGTTTAGGGATATTACTCCAATAATGGAGAATCAAATGGAAAAGAAAATGGAACATGAAATGGAAACCGGGGTAGGGGTTATATTGGGAGATATACAAGTATAGACTATGAGATATAGGGATAATATAGGGATAATGGAAAAGAAAATGGAAACTACCATATCACAATAGGGTATACATTAGGGTTTACATGAGCTAAAGTCCAAAACTCCAAGTATTCCCCCTTAATAACCCCCATAGTAGTCCCCAATATCATCCCTTATATAACCCCTTTAAGGAGTTTAGACTATAGCTTATACACGGTGCAAGATCTACATGTATGCTTTGGCGCTTTCACGCTGCTTGTAGGCGTTTGAAAATTCACATTGCTGTTCCATGGCGTCCTTCCTATTCGTTCATAGGTCCTTGCGCCTTCCTCACTTCGAGAATCGATACTCTGAACCCTGTTTCTTTGTCTGTCTGCTTCCTCTGCTGTTTGTTCATCGCCTCCCTGCCGTGACTCGGTTTTGGGAAGTTCAGGTGATTTCTGCGGCGGCTCTCCAGAACAAACAACGGCATGAAGAGCGTACAATTTGGGCTTAAATGATTTAGGAACGTCTGTCCTCAAACAAGGCCCTGTGTTCGTTAAATCTGCGATGACTTGGAAGCGGCAGCCATACCATTTGACTTTTTGATCTTGAGGAAGGACCCTCTGAAACAGAGAACTGACAAAGACTGCTTGCAGATGAGTGGTTGTCAAAATTATGGTCCCTTTTTGGGTCCCTATGATAGTATGGCACCTCATATTTAGGGCCCAAATAGGGACCATAATTTTGACAACCACCCAGATTTTGTGGGTAAACAAGGCCCCAAAAGGACAAGGTCCATCCTTTGGGCTGTCAAACGCGATTTGGATGGATTGGCAGAAGTGCCCTTGATGCGGGCGTCCAAAAGATCAACAGCGCTACTGGGTCCCCTTGTATTTGGGGCTTTCCCACAATTAGGGGTACCATTTTGGAGGTCCCCATAATAAGGGCTAGAGGATTTTGGGGTCCATATTGGGGTCCCCTTATTTTGGGAAACTACCACCTGGCTTTGGCTTATTGATAAGGATCTTGATACGGACAAGTTGTCGCTCGCCAGCAGACCCTAATGAGCCCTAAAGCTTCCTTGGGGAATATCTGAAGGGATTGGGCTCCACTACAGGGACTCGGAAAAGGGACTGAAATCGGACTACCACGGGATCCATTCCTCGACCCCTACTACCGGATTTTCTACGCTGAATTCCCCAGACTGTACACGTTCCTGTCTTATGCTTCATAGTACGTAAAGGTCCAAGGCTTAAGGTCTTAACCTTAAACCCTAAACCTTGAATAGCTCCGAGCAGGCCATTGTTTGCAAGAAGCTTCCAAAGAAGAATCGGCAGGTTAATGGCCAGCTACAGAGCCGGATTGAGGGTTCAGGTTCAACGTAAAACCATTCCTTGAGGCTGCAGTTTCACTCCCAGGCCCTAAGCCTCACAGCCTTAGAGCCTGAAATCTCACTTCCTTGGCCCTGAACCCCAAGCCTATAACCCTACGCTAAAATCCAGCTACCATAAGTCCTCACATCCTAACCGTCCTAACCCATCTCATTGCCCACTCTGTCCTTCTTCTCGGAAGTTAAAGATTTGGTGGAAGCCCCATGCTCCTGAAAAACAAGGTGTTGTACCCTTCTATTGCTGGCTTTAGAGATTGTAGGGCATTGCGGTTCAGGGTTTGCAGTCAGGATGCTGAGCTGTTTGCGGTGCTTAGGGGAAGGAGCAGCGTCAAGGTACATCCTAAACAGTTGTACAGTCCGTGTTTGGGATCCTCAAAAAATGGATCTTACTTTAGGCACCCCGATTTTGAGAGACCTGCCCAGAGCTTCTTAGGGAATGTTGTCTGGGATTCCCACGTTTCGGTGCGGCAGGAAACTTCCCCACCTCTTTGCGTTTCAAAAATCTTTTTGATCACCCCCAGAGCTCTGAATCCTGTTGATTTTGCAGCCCTAAGCCGGCCCTGCAGCCGTCAAAAACACTTTCCTAATCTTTCATACCTTCCTGGCAGGACCCCGCAAGGTAAGATTCCGTACGAACTGCAGAAGATTCTGCTATGCAAGGGCTTCGAGATCATTATTCAGGAGCCCATAAGAGGAATCATGCTATCTTTGGCCTAAACACGGGAGGTCCGACTTTTGAAAATAAATGTGTACCTCAAAGGGCGTCCTTCAAATGACACAGTGAGGTCTTGCGGCAACGTACACTTCTACGCGGTGGCCCGCGATGCGGCAGGCGTCTGCTAACAACAGCTCCCGCGGTTTCGGAGGAACATTCAAATCCACAAATGGCCATTGCCACACGTCCGAAACCTAAACTTTAAGCATGTAGCCATCAACCTTGGGGCTAAATATACTATAATGGACTATGATAGAGTATAATAGACTATAATATACCATACTAGACTATAATATACTATAACAGACTATAATGAAAAATCCTAAACCCTAAACCCTAAACTGTAACCATCAACCCTGGGGCTAATGGTTCAAGCAAGACTCCAAAGATGGTCGGCGGTTCCGCAAAGCCACCTTCAACAAATGAGCAGGTTCTTGTATATTACCCCATTGGGGTAATATTAGGGCCCATTAAGGGTTTAGGGTTTAGGGCCCATTGGGGTAATATTAGGGTTATCTTGGGATAATGGAAAAGAAAATGGAAACTACTATTAGGATTCTTTGTGTTGTTTGCGCCAGAACTACATATGGACCGTCGCATGTGGTTGAGACGCGTGTTGGGACAGGAGAGGGAAACTCCAAAACCCTAAACCCTAAGCCCTAAACCCTAAACCCTAAACCCTAAACCCAAAAAACTCCAACCACAAAGAGGTTATGCTCAGCCCCGTATAAAGTACACCAAGGTTCCAGACCTGCAATTTGAGAACTGGCTCAAATATCTGGGTTGCTGTTAAGGAACTTAAATTAAGTTACCATAATGGGTATATATGGGGATAATGGA